>JABEVN020003447.1:0-18196 GCA_013146195.2 Codonopsis lanceolata | reverse complement strand
AAGGGAAGGAATGGGGATAGTATATCCAAAGCGGTCCACTAGGTCCGCGGGCGCAGGAGCGGCCCTGGCCGTGGTATACCGCCTTCAAGCAGAGGCTTATCGCAATAAGCTTCGAACCTCAAGGGAGCTCTTTTTATAAGTGCCTCGCCTATCATACCCAAAAACTGCCTCCTAGACCATCATCATCTAAAGTTGTGGCCAAAGCATAATCATCTTGATCTATAGACCAAAGTATTTTCAATAGTGACAGTTTTATATGCAAGTTACGGCCTGTGGTAACCTGCTCCATTTCATCTCGAGAGAATACTAACATCTTCAAAGATTTCTCAACCCGGCATCTTTCCCCATTCCTCGTCTAACCTGTGGCTCGTGAAACATGAGATAGGCTTGCTTCCCCTTTCTTACAAAGTAACCATTTAAGGTTTTTCTATAAGGCCTGAGAGGGGATATTCATAAGGACGCTTTCTCTTTCTCGCTTTCTTTTCTCACGTTTTGCTTCATGATCGCGGCTACTTCCACTAGAGTGAGCGTGTACCCTAGACCAAAAGGAGGGATACTTTCCTTAAGTTCATCCTGGACTAAATTAACTAGTCCTTGTTGATTCCTACCGAGACCTAGACCAGGCATATAATTCATCTTTCGAAACATGTTTAAGGGGATCATGTTTCCTAGGGAAGTGACCTTCTTTCCAATGATGTCAGTTTCTCGGCCATATTCAATGGTGTTGACCACAGCTTGGGGGATAACCTCAAAGCCGATGAGAAAAATACCAGTGTCCTCATGCTCCATTTCGAGGATGGGGATATCCTCGTTTTCCTTATTCTCCACGATCTTATTAGCCAGAATAATTACTATGTGGTCATCGTGGATGAACTTGACACGCTGGTGTAATGAAGAAGCTACCCCCTTCACCCCATGAATCCAAGGGCGTCCCAACAACAGGCTAAAGGTGGCTAGTTATCCAGGGCATGGAACTCAACTGTCATGTTTAAGGGCCCGATAGTTACCATTAAAGTGACCACCCCTAAGACACGTCGACTGGTGTTGTCGTATGCCTTAATTGTATGTGAGGAAGGAGTGAGTTCTGTTATTTTTGTTCCCAGTTTGGCTAACGTGCTGGCGAGACATACATTCAGTGAAGACCCATTATCTATCAAAACTCAGGGGGACCCGTTTCTCCAAAATTCCCACAGTGATATGAAGAGCATCAATGTGGTTGGTTCCTTCCTTTGGCAGATCTAGATCAGTGAACATTATCACGTTCCTAAAGCGGATGTTCCCGATCATCTGAGTAAGCTCATTTGGGGAGGTTTCAATTGGAATGACTGCCTGACTTAAAGACTTAGCTAGCGTATCACGGTGGGTCTTAGAAGCACACAGTAAGCCCCAGATGGAAATGTTGGCCTGAGTTTTCTTCATCTGAGCTAATAAAGTATCTTCCACCATTTTAGCCCCAGTATCTGTCACTTGATCTTTTCTAGAGTGGTCACCTCTTTCCAGATTTGGCTAGTAGGCTCGACCAGATCGGGTAAGGTGGTTAACATCTCCACCAACCCAAGTGGCTTTTTCAATGTTACAGGTATTTTGGCTACCCAAGATAGTGTCCCAAGAGAGCATATTACAGCTAGGCTCTTTTATGGATAAGGATGGATGAATAGGAACAAGGATATATGGTAATGGATGTTTATTTATTTCGAACTTGGGCACATAGGATTTTTCATCAACCTCAATCACATTGATTTGAGGTAGAGGGTTATTGACTACATTTGGTCTGGGTGGAGGCTTTTCAATAACATTATCATCTATAAGGTCCTGGATAGCATTTTTTAGAGTATAACATTTATCGGTGAGGTGACCACTGGAGCGATGGTATTCACAGTACTGGGCATGGTTCCAAGTCCTAGGTAGGGGGTTTGGTGGCTTATAGTTCTCCAAAGGCTTTAGCACTCCCTGTGCCATTAACCCCTGCAGTATCACAAACTGGGGAGCTTGTAGTTCATCATAATGCCGGTTTACCCTGTTCTGATTTCTGAAATTTCTGCCAGGGCCATCATTTGCTCCCACTGTATTGACAGACCTGTCTGACGCGTAGTACCATGGAACAAAACTATAATTTTGGGTAGAAAATGGGGCTGAGGCATTCCCTACCATATTGACAGTTAGTGCTGGTGCAGCTGTCTTTCCTTTGGAGTAACGGAAAGAACTAGGGGGCGTATTGGTCTTTAGTTGGCCAGTCCGTATATCATCATCAATACGGGCTCCTATCTCCACTATCTCTTTGAAGTTGGTGTAGGGGAGATACCGCATGTGTTCCAGGTAAATGGGCTGGAGGTTTTTAATGAACATTCTGCATGACTCAGCCGGATCAGGTCTGTCAAAGGTCTGGGCTAACTTTCTTTTCCACCTGGCTGGAAACTCAGCGCATGTTTCTTTCTCCCGTTGGGTGCACGACTCAAGGTCCCTTATATTTTCAGGACTGGTGTTGTCTTTGTACCTTTCAAGGAACACTTCAGCTATCTGGTCCCAAGTATTCATGGTGCTGCTATCAGACAACATTAACCATTGTTTGGCAGCCCCTATTAGGGTGAGGTGAAAATTGGAAGCCATAGCCTCAAAGCTAGCTCCCCTTGACTGCATGCCAGTGGAATAGGATTTCAAGTGGGATATAGGGTATCCAGTCCCATCAAACTTTTCTATGTCGGGCATTTTGAACTTTGAGGGTAGTATTGCTGAAGGTTGCAATGTTAGTGCCCGCGTAGAAAATTCCCCTTTATTGAGAAGTTTGAGCATCGTGGCCTTCATATTTTCCATGTCGGCCTCCATTTTGGTGGCTGGGGGAGTTGGCTTTTGGTATATACTGGCTGGACTAGGGAAGGCTGGGTTACTTTCTGACTGGGGTATCTGGTGAGGGTTTTGGGCTGGATATGGATATTGGGCTGGATAAGGATTCTGGACTGGATATGAGCATTAGGTTGGATAAGATTCCTGGGTTGGTGGATTTTGGGTGATATAGGGATTCTGGGTTGGTGGATTTTGGGTAGTATAGGGATTCTGGGTTGGTGGATTTTGGGTAATATATGGATTATGGGTTGGCGGGTTATTGACTGTTTCGGCTGGGCGACCAGGATCATTGAAAGGTAAGTATGTGGTATCTTGGCCTGGTGGATTATAGCTTTTTGGGTCCATATGTGGACTATTTTGGAGTGGATTAATCATGGGAAAAGGGAGGTCATTTTGGCTCTGGGTGCTTGGGAGAGGATATGGTGGATAGGACGGGTAAGGACTGATATTTGGGTAGTAGAGACTTGGTGGAGGATTTGGTTTTGGGGTAGTGGCAATATTTGGTGGGTTAGTGTTTGGCTGAGGAGTTGGGTTTGGAGGCACATGGGATGTTGATACTTCCTGGGGGACTGTAGGGGAAGAATTCACCTCACCCCTGGATTTTAAACTTTGCACCAGACTAGCCATTTGACTCATCATACGATCAGTCGCTGCACCCAACTTCTGGTCTAACCATTCCTGCATTGTCGGAGTTGGAGCGCACTCCACGGAGCCCCCGAACTGCACTCCATAGCCGACTGCTCACTTTCGCCATACCGCTCGGATCTGCACCTCTCGTGACCGATTCTCGCTTTGTCCGATTCAAACCGTTACCTCTCGATTCGATTTCAACTTTCCCGTATCAACCGACCAGTACTATCTCTGCCTTTCCAAATTCGGGCCAGGTTTCAGAGGAAAATGGGTTATGGATGAGGTATCAGAAGGCTGGCTGAAGGCTTTCTGGGTTTGGAGTACAGCGTGCCTTTATTAGTATATTTTATTATTATTTATTTGTTCCCTACAATTGACCGGATAAGCACCTGCTTTATTTTGACAGTCTTAGGACTTTTCCTGGAACAGTGGATTCTTTCTCCAGAGTATAGGACCAACGTATTTCACCTGCCTTTCGAGTCCCCAAGATCGAACTGATCCCAGGTGAAGAGCATATACTCTTTCCAGGATCCACCATTCGAAATGGTCTAGGTCGAGCATCAGAGAATAATAAATCAGCCCCTGCTTATTTTTTTTTTGTGCGCACTTTATTATTATTTTCTTTTACTAACTTGCGCATTATATATATATATATATATATATATATATATATATATATATATATATATATATATATATATATATATATATATATATATATATATATATATATATATATATACTTTTTTTTTTGACAGGGGCTGACTCACAATTTAGAGATGCAAAAACCGGTCGGTCTATGAAGTGTCCTGAGAATCTATATGCATTCTAGAGTTCGCTTATGCAGGGGGTAGGCTGGCCATGGTGTAGGGTAATAGTTCAGAATATCCATATATGCGTGCACGTGTGTGCGGTATCTAGAAAGCAGTAAAATTTTTATTCATTTACAGATATATAAACAAAAAAATAAAACAGATATGGCATGTCTTGCTGTTACGTGTGGATTTTTTCGGCTTTTTAATTTAGGCGCAAGCAAGCAAGCATACCACATTTAAGAAATAGAAAGAAAAATGGGGAAACTATCTATCCCTGTTAATTACAAATTGGTCCTATATCCCCGAAATAAAATGACAGAATGAATGCAGATATGTACAAATTGAACAGAATAATAAAAAGGAGTAATAGACAAAAAGAAATAGTAAAACAGAGCCGAAAATAAAGCAATATTAAAAATAAAGCCCCGGCCCTTTTATTGTGCTGCCCGGAATTTTTATTGTAAAGATATAATATATATATATATATATATATATATATATATATATATATATATATATATATATTTTTTTTTCGATTTTTTTTTATTTTCGAGTTTTTTTTTTTTTTGCTTTTCTTTTTTTTCTAAAAAAAGAAGAATATTTTTAAATATATATGTAACAGTTATCGGAACGAAACTGCTGCAAGATGGAGGATCATATCCACAAATATAGGCACGGATGTATAGGAACGCAATATTCAAATGCTTAAATTAATATAACAAGCATACTTTAGCCATAAACAAATAAAAACAAAAAAGTTTTATTTTATGAGTTTAGCCCTCCATTTTATTTAAAATAAAACAACTCCCCAACAGAGTCGCCACTGTGGGTTCCTGGACCGTGCGCGCAGCTCCCCCGCGCCTTGGATAGGTGCCAGACGCGTGATGCGGGACACCACTCGCCTCGCTCCACCCTCCCTTGTTTAGGGAAGACGAAATCAAAAGTACGAGAGGAGTGCTGTCTAAGATAGCGCGTTGGAATGCGCCTCGGTTGCCTTTAGTGGATTTTTGATCCAATATGGGAACTTGTGGTTTCCCGCATCAAGTTATCCCTTTTTTAGGGGATACCAGGATATGAGAATGCATCACCCTTTCATTCTCATTTTCTTTTTTTTAGGGGAAAACGGAAAAGTGCAAAAAAGGATGTTGCGACGCCCCCACTATGGATTTTATTAAAAATAGTCTTATGGCCCGTTTCGGATCACTATGGGAGCTTTGGGTTTCCCGCATCAAGTTATCCCTTTTTGTGGGGATACCAGGATATGAGAATACATCACCCTTCCATTCTCATTCTCCCTTTTTTAGGGGAAAACGAAAAAGTGCAAGGAAGGAGTGTTGCCAGGCCCCACTGGATCCAAAAACTTTTAGAGTCGTCATCTTTATTTTAAGGGAAAAATAAAGCAAAACCAGAAAAAAGAAAACCAGATATAGAAAACGGGTTCGGAGGCTAAGTTACGAGTTGGGAAGGTGCTAGGCACCCAACTCGCCCTTTCGGTCTCAAAATAGTTTTTGGCTAAAGTATGCTTATTATTATGTTTATTTATCAAAATGATAAAGCATTAAAAGACAAGAAAATAAAACAAATACATCCGTGGCTACATTATTTATGGACTTGCAGTCATCTCCTTACAATAATTAAAAATATATTTAAAAATATTTGGTCATTATAACGGCTCTTTTACATAATATTTTCTAATCTAATCTGGGCAGCACAACGGCTTATATTGGCTACATTGGGCCAGATTTAAATAATAACTTTATAAAAAATAAATAAAAAGAACGCCCTTAAAGGCTATTACCTTTTAGAGCGGTAGTGTGCTCGTTCTGTCCTTCAGGGAGAGGGAGTCTTTTGTTGTTGTTGTTGTGGTGTTGTTGTTGTTGTGATTCGGCGCAGTAACCGCTATTCTCGATGACTTTGGCTGCTCACTCTCCAGCGAATGACGGCTTATTTCGGAAGGTTTTGGCCTTTTTGGTTGGGTGGAATAACGGCTTATCTTTTGTGTATTTCAGCTCATTACTCGGGCAGAGTAACGGCTTACTTTATGGATTTTGGGCCGGGGAAGTAAGGTGGATACCTAACTAAAAGGCTAGGGATCACTTTTAACCGGTGGATTTGTGTTTTGGTGGAGTTTGGACGGGGTTTGGAAGGTTTGGTGGGCTACACACACCTATCTCACTTCTCTCACTATTCGGCGTTGTTGAGACGCGGAGAGAATTTCTCAGCGTTTCTCCGTAAACGATTTCCGTTTCTGAAGGGGAGCCCAGCACTCTTATTTATAGGTGTAGAGGGGGACTCATTGGGAATTATAAATTCCCTCAGCACGCAGCATCAGCATGTACACCGGCCTTCACAGATTGCACAATGCGTTAAGTCCCAGGGCTACTGTAGCATGCTTGGCGCCGACATCTCCATGGCATGGCGCGGCGCCCACCTAGCCTTTTTGGCCGCGCCATGCTCCTGTTCAAGTTCTATTTTTGGCACTTTCACCCCTCGCAATTTACTGTTTTGCGCATCTTGATTTGCCTTTCGCATTTTTGACTTCTGTAACTTGGCATTTGTTAAGTTTAAGCAGTTCTTGATATCATATGTCAGAGTCACATATCAGGGGTACGAAATTGGGGTGTCTACAGTTACACCTAATCTAAGACCTATGTGAAATCACACAAGTTGCCACACTAACCGGTACGCAGACCTTTTAGCCACTTGTGATGATTCACTTGTAATGGGGGCAAGCAAATCAAATATATATGGAATATGCAAGGTGATAATTAAATTATCAAGAAGCGTATTCCAATAATCAACAATCTCCTCCTATTTGCTTGGAACCATTACAAAATGACATATACAAAGCACTAAAGCATTTTATCAGACATAGTAATAGCGTGTCCACAATGAATGATCATTTTATCTCAAGACATGTCCTATGTTTGATAATTACATGTAAGCGATGGCTTTTGTATAGTCTACTATTGCTATTACAGACTCGATAAATCAAAGTACTGAACAGGTAATGCAATAGTAAAAACAATTTAGATCTTTTGAATTTTGAAAGAGTTTTGGACAAGATCTAAATAGTTTTTGGAAGTCTTACTTGCTCATGTATTTATAAAATGAAAGCTTGTTTTAGCAAGTAAGAGTAGCAAATCCTTTAAGCAAAAGTATGTTTTTGAAAGAGTATATAAGGATTGCTTGTAATACCAATTTTTTGAAAATCAATTTTTGAAAAACCTAGTATCAAATTTCTGAAAATCACTGTTTTGAAAACTGATACCAATTTTCTTGAAAAATCAATTTTTGGAAAATCAATTTTAAAAAAATCTTTTATTTCTGTTGAAACTACAAAGACTTCTATTTAACGTAAGACTCAACAGAGGGTTTTACTTTTAAGCAAAGTTTTCAACAGAGGTGCCACAAAGGCTGTTGATTCTTATTATAAGATTTATATCTGTTCATACATTACCCTAGTTTTATACTTCAGTGGCTAATCGGGCTGCATATCGATTAGCGTGGCAACTGTGTATAGAACTTTGCCCAAGTATAGCTTTTATAGGACTTCACAGTTCGGGCGGCACCTCTTCAAAGCTTCACCGAAGACCTCGCTCCACCACAAGCAGACCTTGTCTACACTCGGTCAAGATCATGACATGTCTAGTCAAGCATTCCATTATGAATCAATTTAAATTTATCCTTATCAATTTGAATTTAAGTTGAGACATTCCCTGACAC
This sequence comes from Codonopsis lanceolata, assembly GCA_013146195.2. Taxonomy (NCBI): domain Eukaryota; kingdom Viridiplantae; phylum Streptophyta; class Magnoliopsida; order Asterales; family Campanulaceae; genus Codonopsis; species Codonopsis lanceolata. The sequence continues at coordinate 10,184 of JABEVN020003447.1, read as the reverse complement.
CTCAATCCCGCCGAAAGCAGTTTTTCGAAAAGCAGGAAGACTTTTCGCAGACTAAACAAGGAAGCAGAAAGCGCATCGTCACCCATCAACAACTCTCGATTCGACACCCGTATTGCCCCACTTTTAGAAGATCTCAGAAATCATTCCCTGCTCTAGATATCTGTGAAGACGAATTTCTTGACTGACAGCCCCATGCATTTAATGCATTCAACCTAATAGAGCTGTTAAAGTCCTCGTCTTCTCCAACGGATCTTTTTACTGCACCTGCTATAAATACTGCCATTAAAGACTGAAGAAATAGTGAAGGATACATCGATCGAACACTTGAAGAATTGCTCTGAAAATCTACAACGACTCAGTCTTAATACTCAGTGCATTCAAGAGATCCTAAACAGATCTAGAAGTCCTCGTCAACAACAAGAAGCTGTTCATCAACACTTATTGTTTTAACTTCTTGTTGTTTTCTTTTTAAGCTATACTTCTGCATGAATTAAATATCTTGTTTACACAGATATTTAATTCCTTAGACCCCAAACACAAGTCAATATTTTGTACACGATTCATTGAGAATATTCTTTGTAATAGATCTAGTGGAAAACATAGTGCACTATTTAAATCCAAGGTTGACTGCCTTGGTGGTGGACGTAGCACTCTTTATAGTATGAACCATCCCAAAATACTTGTGTTATTCCTTTACTGTTTTTCTATTGTTTGAACTGTTTATTACTTTAGTTATCTTTATCCTGTAAACAGCAGAACGTAAGTAACCTGTTAAGGTCTACCGGTAGTCCTTATCGACAGACTTGAAACAGCTACTTTGAAAGTCTTCCGCTACTTCAATCTTTTCAATAGATTGAAAGTACCTTTCAAAGAACTTACTCAAAAGTTTTTAAGTGTATAATAAGCTATTCAACCCCCCCCCCTTCTAGCTTATTATTGTGCCCGTTGGGACCCACAAAGGCTTAGCATGATTCACTAAGAATCAGCTAGGGGTGAAATGTCACATTTGTTTTGTGTGTTCATTTGGGATTTAGTTAAGTCAATTCTCCTTCTTACGAAAAGAAGGGTATCATGCTCCTCCTAAATCAATTCTCCTCCTAAGTTATATATCTGATACCAAGTGATATCTGATATCAAGTGTTAACCAAATGTTTACAGATACCAATATCAATATGTCATATAACTCTCCTCCTTAATGGTTGCAAGCACTAAAGAATAGGAACGGAAGAACAGTTGCAAGAAAATATTAAAGAAGGAATCGGCAAAGATATAGCAAGGAAGAATAGATAGCTAGAGAAAAGACATTAAATATCGAAAGCACTAAAATTTCTGAAAAACAAATACAATGTAATTTGAATCTCCAAAACTACCGGTGCTAGATTCTAGAGAGTAGTCTTTATCTTGATCAGAAAAACTTCTGCCACCGAACAATTCCTTTGTGATCAACAATTTTCCTGTGATTGGAAGGCGTTTGTCCTCTTGAACCGTGGAAAGAATGGTGTGGTAGGAGCATAGGAAATAACTGATTATCCTAGCGTACTTGAGTATACCAGACCCATTCGCTCGTCTTTGTTGGAAGGAACGACAGATGAGAGAGAAGACTACTTCAGACCAGTTGATGACATGAGAGTCAAGAACGGCAACAGTGAGGTTCTGAAGTCTTCTGGTGTCGCTTCTTGAGCCAGGTTCATGAAATAGAAGGCATTGGCTCAGAATCTCTCCAACACAGTACACGTCTAGGGGATAGTTGAAAAGATCCCATGTACCGAAGTCATTACGAGATTGGTGGCCAGTACGGTGCAGCCATGATTTGTTGAGAACAGAATCATTGATAGAGTCAGGACTAGCAGAAGGAAGATTGAAGACTCTAGCAAGGTCGCTTCAAGACCGAGGACAAGGTCAGTACCTCGAATGCGACCGTGGAGGCCTGTACCATCTCTTGACAGATGCATCCTCGAGTAGAATTCGTCGACCAGTGAGAGGCAGTAGAATTCTTCACGAAAGCAGAGGATGGAGACGAGTCCAGAACTGTGGAAAAGATCGAGAATCTTTGCTCCAACAGTATTGTCAAGGAGAAATTGTTCTCCTTGAATCGTTCGACCGAGAATGTAGGATTGATGTCCTACTCGGGTGACGAAGGAAGATTCAGAGGGACTGATAGGGTGAGAGACGCTGTTCGACGAGGAGGCGGCCATGAAGAATTTCCCAAGAAAAACTTATGCACAGGTAATTAATCGTAGGGATTGATTGGGAAACGATGGAGACCAAAAAAAATTATACGAATATATATTCAGTACTTTCTGAGATTGGGTACGGAGAACACATAGATCAAGAACCGTCGTTTGGTAGTCCTCAATAAAGCTATTATAGATTGAAATGAGAACCGGCGGGGCAATCATTTCGAAGCTTGATTGTGAGAGGACGTTTTTATGAGAGAGACGGCGATTCATGATGGCGATAATTAAGTCTTCTAGGGAATATGTATTTGGACAGATTGGAGACTTAAAATCGAGGGATTTTTCAATACCAATAAAGATTTTAATTGACAGCTTAGGGTATTGAAAAGAAGATGTGTTGATATCCATGAATAAAAAGAATGTACTGAACTTTGTAAAAATACATTTAGGAAATGTGATAGGTTTTAAGTATTCCAGATATTCTAATAGATAATTACGGGGCATTCTGAATCATCTACACAATCCTCAGCAATCTCCCAAATCTATAGAATTTTGGAACTGAAATCATTTCAAAAATATTTTGGAAGAATTTTAAAAATGTTTTTACAAAACAGTTAAGGTTTTTGTGTTCTTTGTTTACTAGAAGAATTTTACGGAGCTTTCTGAGTCATCCACACAGTCTTCAGCAATCTTCCAATTCTTTTAGTCATTCCAGAACAAAGTTGTTTTGAAAATCATTTTTGAAGAATTTTTCAAATATTCTTTTGAAAAACAATCAATCATTCCTAAAAGTTTTATGTGAAAGATATCATAACACAAGATTGATCAGCAGCAAGAAATCTGAAACCAATTTTGTTGATTAGTTTCAGTAGAGTGTGAAGTGTGCTAATACAGGAGTATGAACGGCAGAGAAGGTCTGCAGTTCAAGTTTTGATCGGTAGACATTGGGGTCTACCGATTCAACTGATAACTTTTTGAGGAAGTATGCAACAGAGATAAAGGTCTGTTGATACCAATTAAAGTTTAAGCGGGGTTATTAGTCTTTTGAACACATGAAAGAAGATAGCTATAGAATAGCTTTTAAACTGTATTGAACAATGTTGTAAGACCCCGAACCTTCGTGTATTTGACTTTCTCGTTTTGCTTGTCGTTTAACCGTGACCTCACTTACTAAACTTGAGGAAAGAGACTTGATTTGTGTAGGTAGGCTATCTAGAAGCCAATACCTTAATTCCATATGTTCCATAGACTTTAACTAGTTAAAGTTACAAGTCGTATACCGACGCTGTTCGTTACTTGACTCGGTTGAGAGTTTTCTCGCGTAGTGTGAGAACCCAAACCCCTTTACATCTATAACATCATTATAGCATGTTTATTGTATGTCTTAACATGCTAGAGACTTCGTTTCATTCATTTCATGCTTGCATTAAGTTGGTTATGATCATAGTAGAGTGATTGCCTTCCATGCGTTGCATGCTTTGTTGTTAATGCATTGAGTGTTCGTCTTAGCATGTTAGCACTTAACTAGGTCTCATTGGAGTCTTAGTACCTTGCATATGAGATTTATAATGTTCATCTTGATCATAGTATGCTTGGTTGAAAGTTTGGAAGCTTAGTTGCATTGTTTGAGTCTTAGGGTTTCTCGTGTTTGCCTTCGTTGCTTGTATTGTTTGTGCTTTCAACTTGCGAGAAGTTCATTTAAGTTCTAGACCAAGTGTACTAGTATTTCTCATGCTTGCACAATCAATGTTCATAGATTTGTTGCATTTGGAAATAAGATGACCAACATATTACTTCACATATTCAGTCCTGTTTTTGGGCGAACTTCGGGAAAATTCTGGTACTAATCTACTAAAGAGAATTTTCTAAAAATTTAGTACGTTTTACCTTAATATGTTAGGATACTCCCTGTAAAATTTGGTAATTTTCCAAGGTGTCTAAGTACCTCATTTAGGTCTTGACTTACGGCTGTGCCAGAATTCTATTTTCAGGAAATCAGCTTCTGTACTTGATTTTGTTGTAACTTTATTTTGATGAATATAAGTCCAAATTGAGTAATTTAAAATTCTAAAATATATTTTAATGAGTCTACTTTCAGAAAACTCAAAAATAACCTCATTTGGAGTTGTGAGCGATTTATGGTAGATTTTACAATATCGATTGTCCAGTAACAACAATCAGGAAATTGGTCCCTGAATTCACATTTACGGGATTTTTGACAAGTTTTGGCTTATGACCACAAAGCCCTTGACCCTTGGACGTCTTTAGTGACTTGAGCCTCCCTTGTTGACCTTAGTCCAACCTCTCTAAACCCTTGGATGAGTCCTTATCAAGGGCTTGCATCCCTTGGCCAATAGGAAGCCATATAACCTCCATCACTTGGATTATGATTTTCTTGGAAAGTATATAAACCATTTTTCAGCCTTGGCAGCCATTTGTGATCACTAAGCTTCAGATTTACAGAGAGTAAGTCTCCATTTTCGTCCTTGGGAAGAAGCCTACCTTGTGAGACCATTTGCCGGAGTTCTGGTGACCCGATCGACGATCCGAGACCGCCGAATCGAAGGCCTTGCCCTCCTCTACAACAATCCTTGGTTTAATCTTCCTTCCATCCATTATTCATAGGCTTAAGGTGAGTTGAAAATTCCCAGAATTTTCATGTTAAATATTATGACATGTTCCCTACATTAATGTTGTTCTAATCATGCTTAGGAACACTTTTTGTGAAGTAGAATCCTCCAATTCAATCTATGAAATGTGTGTAGGATTTTATGATTTCTTTATGAAGTTGTGATTTTGACTTTGTGGAAAGCATGAATGTTGTTCTATATGAGCCTAGGATCAACTCTTGTGAAAGAATATGTTTCACTTGTAGGTTTAACAAAATCACCGATTCTAGGGTTTGAAATTCGGGAATGTGGCCCCTAAGGGGGTGGCCCAGTGGTAGACATGGGGCTTCACAATGTGTGAGGTCTCAGGTTCGATCCCTTCCCATGCCCCCCTTAGGAGGAAAAAAAAATTCGAGAATGTGTTTATGGCTAGTTTAAGGTCATGAACGGCTTAGTTATTAAGTTCTAAATGAACGGAGAACATAGAATTGAGCAATGGGATGCATTTAGTATCTATGCTCCACTTGGTTGAATTTTATAAATGACTCACCGGAGTTGAGATTAGGGAGTTATTGAATAATACCGACTCCACATTTGATCCCTACGACGTTTGTAGTACGTTAGACTAATGTATTAGTTTACGTGACTTTGGGATGAATTGAAATGCATGTTTGATATGTGTGCTTATAAGACTCAATCGAGTTCTTATACGGTTTATATGATTGTGTGAAAGAAATGCATAATTGAGAGGATTTGGATTTAGACTATCTTTAGTACTCTATACATGGAGTCTACTTGTATAAGTCACTAGGATAACCATGTTGTTATTTAAGACTCACCGGTATGGTTTGACCTTACAGGTTATTACCGCTCTAGTGTTGCTTAAGTCTTTGACTACTATCGACTTTTGCGTTATTGAATGAGTTACTACTCTAGGAAGAGTTTAGTAAATGGCTTCATGATCCTAGACTAACGGAGTAGTCTTGGATAGTACATAATGGACTGATGGTTAAATTGTGACTCTGCTGAATTTCATAAGTGAATATGGAATACTGTGTATATTTTATATTATGACTAAATGCATGATTTCCTACATTGTCAAGAATTGATTCTTCTACGTGTTTCTATGATATGACTTATGAGCATATTGAATGTATTTGTCTTCGTGCTTGATCTGTTTTACAGTTAATGAATTGTGGTGAACTTGGATTCTACTATTAAGTGGAATTATGAATCAAAATTGAACTAAGCTTGATTTCACAATAATCAACTTAGGTTTCCCTTATATAATTGACTTGGGACTTTGAACTAAGATTCCTAAATGGAACGAGAACCTTGCTATGCCTCAAACGAGAACATAGAGAAGAGTCTTGGAACACATATAGTGTTCAAACTCTATTTGGTTGGAATTGTAGTAAAGACTCAACGGAGTCGAGTTAAGGAACAATTAAACATTACGAGGATCGTGGTGAGATCCTATGATAATTATATTCCATTTGACTAGATTACTAGCTTTTGGGACTTGAATCGAATAGAGTGAACAATTTGACACTTATGATTTAGAGACTCAAATGAGCTCCTATTGTGGTTTTGTGATTATTGTAACAATGTGCATAATCATATGAGTTTAGTAGATCATTATATCTACTTGAGAATTAGCAAGTAAACATCTACTTGTGCATTGCATATAAGTCCAGCTGGCATTACTTGAGTTTTCATGTTGAAGGTGGGACGATGCATTGTCTTCACGAATTATGGGATTCGTGGTTGCAATGTATCGTCGTACCGGATTTGGTTTTCACACACCCCTCCACTGCTAGCTAAAGTGGGGAAGTAGGCCCCTTTGTCGTAACCAATTGAGCACATTGGCTAGTGCTATTTTCCCGAGTAAAGAGCTCGGACCCGAGAAGAGAGCTCGGTACTTTGATACGTGAACACGGGTATCACTGGCACGATATGATTATTTGTGATTGCGGATTGAGCAATACGGCGAAAGTGATTTGGTATCTTCTCTATCCTTTATGTGGCTTACTATGGGCACTTATGTGATAACAAAGTGTTAGTGAACATGAGATCTTATTGACCATGTTTGTGTTGGTTGGTGTTATATGGAGGACTTGAAATGTGTATATACATATGCACACTTATACATGACTAATATATGAGAGAATTGATATGTATATATAGAGGTATACATCCTTATATATGAGATATATATATATATATATATATGAAAGACTTGATGTGTATATATATATAGATATGTACACTTACGCATGATGATTATATGGGAGATTTGATATGTATATATAGAGATATACATACTGATATAGGTGTATATATATAAATATGCACCCTTACACGTGGTAATAATGTGAATAGCTTGATTTGTATATATAATGATATGTATACTTGCATATGATGTTTTGTGGGAACTACCTTCTAAATCGTTTGATATGTGTTTGAACAGGGAATTACACCCTAGTTCATTTGGATGGTTTAGTAAGTAAGAAGAAATAGATATCTTGTGGAGTATCGAAACGATACGATGCCTCCTCACGGGTTTTTCTGTCGTTTATAAAATGACATCATGGTTATGTTTATGGTACATAATTATATGTTGCATATATATTGTAGTATCGTGCTGGGTCATTATGACTCATCCCGTACTTGTTTCTAGTTGCAGTAACTGATAGCTGCACCGAGGTCGAGTAGATCGTGATCATGCAATTGGTCGATAGATCGAGATTAGAGTGTGTGGTTCGTGTTTGTAGCAGCCGACTTTCCCGAGTAGCAGCTTGTGGAGTCCTGTTCCTTTATAGCATTGTCATTGATGTCCTGTACTTTGTTATTCTTGTGAGATCGACTTTTTGTAAAGTTATTTAGACTTTATGGTCGGGTAGAATACTTGAGTATTTGTATTGGTTCTTTCTTGGGCCGACGTATTGTGTCGTGCCTAGTCCGTGGATTTCGTATTTATTTCAGTTGTCTCCCGGGCACGCAGTAGCTTTGGGGAATTTTCTTATTCTAATTTTTATAGTTGTTGGTTGACCCCGGTATGCTTTAGCCGTTGGGTATTTGTTATATCAGGTTGGTTCTTTGTTGAAAGCCGGCTGGAGTGCCTTAGATGGTTTGTTCGGCGTCCGCAATGTTGCGGCACGCGAGTTTTGTTTCTCCTCCTTTGAGAGATAATGTCTCACTTGGTTTCATTGGCGTTGGCCGAGCTTCATGCTTGGACTTCTTTCCTTATTGCTTCCGCCGATTCGATTTTTGAAATACCGTATTTTAGTGCGGCTTTATGTTCACGTTTAGAGCGTGTTAGCTCAACTGTTCGACTTGCACTACTGTTTAGCAAGTGCTTGTCCTTTTCTTATGTTAGTTCCAGCGGCACGACCTTGGGATTTCATGTTGGAATCCGGGTCGGGTCGTTACAAATGTGCTCAAGAAGAGGTGAAGTTTACTGATTTTGGAGAGCTGAAGGAAATCAATCAATTGTTGGAGAATATCAATTGATTGTATGAAGGATACCAATTTATGATTGATATCAATCATTGAGAGGTGATCAGTAAACTTTGAGGTATGCCGTTGTCGAAAGAATGAGTGACTAAGGAATCGGCATAGATAATGAGTCTCAGCGATGAAGGAGATCGGCGGGGATTATGTCCCGCTTAGGATAGACACGTAATTAAAAGTTCTTGCAGACAAAAGTTTAGTTGTATAAGGATGGAACAGCAGACATTGAGGTCTGCCGATACCAATTGAATGAAGAGTATTACATCTTATATCCTTTGGAATGCCTTGACTTCTGGAAGGATTGACCATAGGTTTCATCGGCATAGAGAACGAAATCGAATTTGGAGGGAGAGCAAAAATGATTAAAGAATATTAAAGCATCAACAGCAGTAACAGCGGTAAAGGAAAGATACCAAGTTCTGCAGTTGGCTCCTCCTCACTTGTAGAATATGCGCTTCGATCTCTTGGGATCTGCAGAGAGTAGAAAGAAGATTTTCTGCAGATTTTCCTTTTTGCCTTGGCAGCTGTCAGGAGATATAGATGCTTCATCGGCATCGATTAACTAATGACCATGCTTTTACAAAATAGAATTAATGATGAGAGCATTTAGAAGCAAAAACGGAAGATACCAACCTATTCAATTAAAGTGCCTGAATCACGAAGAAACAAGTGACTTAAACTTAGTTAGGCTGACGGTACAGATGCAGAATGACTTTTTGCTTCAAGGTCAACGGTTAAGAAGAAGATGACTAACCTTTTAAGGTAAAGGAAGTCATTGTTCAAGACAATAGAAACAGGGGAAAGTTAAAGGCGCAGTTGTCATTGAACTAGAGGAAGCAGCAGAGAGGAATAGAATTTGAGGGAACTGCTTATATCCTCGAAAGGTCGTTTGTCGCAACGGCAGAGATGAGGTCTACCGCTAAACAAGAGAGACCAGAAATTATGAGGGGAATTTAAGATTCATCAGAACATCATGGGTTGAGATGAGATCTATAATTCCTGATGAAGTAGTTGCAAGGTATGCAGTTACTTCAAAGAAATCCAAGACTTAAAAATTTAACCATACTTCAACATCATTTCTTCAGATACCAACTGTTGAATGCACCATGTTGAATAAGAAAATATATAAGTGAGGATTGGTTTGCTTTTGGGTTAACAGCAGAGTTATATTTGTTGTATTGAATTTCGGAACAATATATTATCAAAAGTACAAATACCGAAAACTAAAGCAAATATAAGATTTCATGCTATCAAGGAATATTCATACAAAGGCAGATAGACATGAAGTAAAGATGCTTTGAACAAGTTCTCATTTAGATCAAAAAAAAATAACACGAATACAAAGAGGATCTAAAGATTATAGTGTTCATTACAACTTCCGAAGACTTAACTACTCCTTTTAAACAACTAATCTAAACACCTGATACATATCTAAAAAGGAATGTTACAAGGAGATCTCTATGAAGACCATGGACCCAGATCCAGCTAACCAGTTGGAAGATTAAATATGGGTCCTAGATCAAGAAGGGATCATATGACCCAAGGAGGGAGCGGGTACACCTTTTCTCCTCTATAGCAACCTCTTTCTAATATGGCAACCGACCGGATCCCAAGACGAAATCCTGTCGCATACCGGGAACAATTAACAACAAACAAGTAGCAAATAATGGGTAGGCCATAACGGCGATACACCGATAACTCAAAACACATGCGAAGCGAAATAAATTAAAGCAAGGGCGCCGAGCTAACAAGCTCAAACTAAAACAACCAAAGAGATGATTAATCTCTCGGTCCGGTGGCTTCGATTCGCGTGTCGCAACAATGGGCACGTAGTGACAAACTCCCTGTTATGCAATTCATATATAAGCATAATAAACCAAGTCAA
>JABEVN020003446.1:0-18199 GCA_013146195.2 Codonopsis lanceolata | reverse complement strand
CAAAACTCCAACGAAGTCAAAGGCTTTCTAGGCCGGCTACAATATATCAGCCAGCGGCTTCATCGGAGCGGCTCACCACCACATGTGGGCCCCTCTTCAAGCTTCTAAAGAAAAATCTTGACTAAGTGCACGGGACAAGAAATGCTAGCCGAGGCCTTTAAAAAAAATAAAAGCCTATCTCACCAATGCACTGTGCTAGCCCGGCCCATACACATAAACCTCTCCTCATATACTTAACCGTCCGGACACGTCGGTAGGAGCCATGCTTGCCCAAGAAAAGAAAAACTCCTACATCGGCGCCATATACTTCATCGGTAGGAAGGCTGCAAGGAAGCGAGCTGAATTATTCGGCCTTGGAGAAAAGTTGTCTTTGGCCTAGTGCGGACAACTCAAAGGCTCAAAACCTACCTGGGGCGATCCATCAAGCTCATCTCGGGATGGATCCCATCAAATACATCTTTGGCAAACCATCACTTTCGGTAGGCGGATAAGTGGCCTTCCTTCTCAGCGAGTTTGACATCACATATGTCACGCTCAAATCTATCAGGCATTGTCATCGCGAGATCACTTAGTCGATCTACCTCTGAAAACCGAAGATGCTCTGAGCCCGGCTTCCCAGACAAAGGTGTCTTGGAAATCACGACCATGACACGGTGGCGGCAAATGTTCTTTGGAGGCGCAAACAAAGAGGCTTTGGCATAGGAATCTTACTCATTGACCGGTGATTCTCACACTCCATTGGCCCTAAGATTGGAGTTTGAATGCTCCAACAACACCAGCGAATCTGAAGCTTGCATTCTTGGCTGGAAGAGGCTCTCCAAAGGAAGGCCAGAAATCTCGAAGTCTTTGGAGACTACGCTTGATCATAAACCAAGTCGAAGGGAAGTGGAAAACCCAAGATCCCGGCTCCAACTTTATCATGCCAAACTAACAACCACTTGCTCGGTTTGAGTCCATCTCCTTCCATTATCTACGCGGGGCAGAAATCAATTTGCCGATGCAGCCCACTCTGGCATCGGTCCAAATTCAGCAGAATACAAGTCCAACCCTTTGTGGTCGGGAAGAAAGTCACAACATCTTGCTTCAAAATCAATGCGGCTCTGAGGCGGATCTCGAGCCTGGTACATAGACATCAAAATTTGCTTGAGAAAGAATCTATCCCCACGGCCTAGATAAAGAGGGAGGATTTCCTGCGAAGATGGGCATCGCAATTCATATTCGGCGGTGGCGGCTTATATAAAAGGCACTACCAAGGCCTCAATCTCTTATCGTCGACCGGGCCAAAGCCGAGCAAATTATGGACCAACTCCACGGTGGTACTGTGGACCCATGAGCGACCACATGTTATCTAAGAAAGTTATCAGGCGAGGGATACTATTGGAGCTCGCTTGAAACCAAGCGCATTCGATGGGTGCGACAACGTGACAAGTGCCAGCGTTTTGCAAATCTGCGGCCACGTGCGTACCCCCGCATCCTATACAACTCACGGCTCCTTGGCCCTTCTCAACATGGGGTATCGGCGTCATAGGCCAAATTCACCCAAAGGGATCAATGGCCATGAGTACGTTCTGGTAGCCGTCGACTACTTTACAAAATGGGTGGAAGCCTCTTCCTACAAAATCTTGAATGCCAGAAAGGTATCCGAATTTATCCGGGCCAATATCATATACCGTTATGGGGTGCCTTTCGAGATCATCTCCGACAACGGCTCTCATTTTGAAGGGGCGTGAATCGTCTTCTCGGCGAGTTCAAAATTCAAAGACACAAATCTTCCCCTAGGCCACAAGCAAATGGTGCCGTTGAAGCGACCAACAAAACCCTTGAAAATATCATCGAGAAAAATGGTGACACGGGGAAGAGGCGGCGAGAAAAGTTGCCGCTAGCCCTGCAGGGGCTATCGCACCTCGGTTCGTACACCCAGGGGCTACCCCTACTCTCTAGCCTATGGCATGGGCGATCTTTGCCTATTGAGATGAAATACCATCATTAAGAGTAATGATGGAGTCGACATAAGTGGTGGGTCAAAGGCGATTTGAAGAATTAGCCACGATCGATGAGCAGCGGTTGCTAGCCCTCGAGCACACTCGAGCCTATCAAAAGCATAGCCGGGCATTCAACAAAAAGTCAAAGGCCGCGACATCCAGGTCGGAGATCTGGTGCTTCGAGAAAAACCCCCTAGTTATGTGGATACTAGGGGAAAATGGAAATCTCCATGGATGGGACCATACATAGTCAAAGAGATCCGGTCGGGAGGTGCGTGCTCCTCACCAACCAGGAAGGAGAAGACCTTGTTCAGCCCTTCAACCTTGACAAGCTCAAAAGGTACTATGCTTGAGCCATTCTATCCAACAAAGTGCTTTCCCTCTCCGGCTCGCTAGGTTGAAAACCGAAAGAGCGGCCTAGGCAAAAGTTAGAGCGAAAAAAAAAAAAACAATAAAAAAGGAGAAATAAGGGCTCGCTAGGTTGAAAACCGAAAAGGGCAGCCTAGGCAAAAATAAGAGCATAAAAAAATCAGGAGAAAAGGAGAGGGAAGGCACTCTTTTGAATTCTCGGCATTACTATCTCGGTCCTTCGGCATACAACAGGCTCAACTGACAAGGAAAGTGAAAAATTACCAACAAAAGCTCACATTAAAATCCTTTAAAATATTTTACATGGTCTAAGGTGCAACTTAGGAATATTTATTTAAGACATTTATATTTTACATTAACTTGCCTTTGCATATATTATACATATTGCCTCTGACCCCACTCGTTTCCCCGGATACTTTCCTTCCTTTTTGCGGCCTAGCCTCAAGCGGTCTATCCATACTGCGGCGTCCGCCAAGCGGGCCCATATTCCTCTTCTGGGCACGAGAAGAAGCCCACGTTCTCGAGAACCAGGAAGTATCTTCTTCGTCATCGCCGGCATCCCCATTCTCATGAACCGTTGTGTTCTTGGGTCGATTCCGTCATCTCGACAGGTTCCCCATCGGTTGAGGGAGGAACAACCACTACGGTTCCCAAGGATTATTTTCTTTGAGTGCCATCATCGGGCCTTATATCGTACCCATGGGGGGCGGTTCCCAAGGATTTTCTTTGCTGCTGCATCATCGCGTCGAGGGATCTCGAAATCAGCATATCTAAAGCCAGTACCCCATTCAGTCTCAAGGGAGGCGACCCTGCGTTTCCCAATGCGGGACTGCTTCATCGGGCAGGGAGCCACTGGAACTCAAGGTTGTGTACTACTTTGAAATCCTCTGCAGAACGAGGAATGACCAAGCTGAACTTTCAATTTCCTCGCCTATCTCCATAAAGGCGGCGTCAATGCCGTAGCTACATGGCGGCCAAACAAATTTCTAAGCCTTCGCCGGATCTCGCGAGAAGAGCCCTCGGCAATTACCATTATCCAGGCCAAATATTCAAGGGACAAGAATATGTAGTCAGAAAACAAATAGGCATCCTGAAGCCTATCAAAGTCCAGACGCCACATCCTCTGGAAATCAAAATCCAGAGTCCTATCATTCCTCATCTCCAAAAACATCGGGCGTGTCGTATCGAGAATAACCTGCTCCAGCCCGAACTAACGCAGTATTCTATCCGCACTATAAAAGGAAGTTCTTCTGATGCCCAACATGACAACTTGAGCATAGCCGGCGGAGTGCAAGAGAAATTGCCAAATCTCCCAATGGTTGATCACCCAAGAAATGTCCATGGAACCCCTCCGGAAGAAGTCCTCGGACCAGTCATAACTAGAAAAATCAACTTGGGGAAAGCGGCCTCGAAAGCCATAAAACCCCGGATCATATCTCCCCCCGAAAGGAGCAGGAGCCATCACGCATTGAAAATGCTCCTCCAGCCACATATGTATCAGAATGGGACTGCCAGAAGGGAAAAGTTCGTCGCCCCTGGAAAAGGCATCCAAACCAGCCAGAGTTTCTGCCAGAATTACCGGGACGATGTTAGCCCGGCGATCACGAGCTTGCAATGCCAGATCCACAACCCGCACATCAATGAATCCCTGGGGGCTCACCAGCAGATATCTCCCCACCAAGCATAAGAAAAAAAGCCGTCAGCCGGCGCTTCAAATAGTCCACGTCATCCTCTAGAAACTCTGTAAAAGATCGCGGAAGAACGGTCAAGTCAAAATTTTCCCCGTTATAGAAACCCGGGGTGGCTTCGCGAGCAGTGCGGAATAACTCCCTAATTGCCATGTAAGGGCGCCTCCGAGGCGAAGGCACGGCAATATTACGAGTGGCAGCAACTCCCAGCATGGCACAAAATTCTTCATAAGTCGGGCACATTTCGTTCATCCCGAAATTAAAAAGATGATCTTGACGGGACCAGAACCTGGACGCTCCCCTCAGCATGTCCCAGTTAATCACGATATTCCTCCAGGAAAGAAGGCACCTAAAGCCAAAAAGATGATCGAACCAGTCACGCTCGTCGGCTCGGAGGGCAAGAATCCATAAGTCGAGGGCATTCTCGTAAATTTCTAATTCTAAAGGGGTATGATATGGGGCGGCCATTAATATAAAACTCTCTTTGATAAGCAAGTAAGAAAGGGGAGCTGAGAAGAATTAAAACATGCTGAGAAAAGATGAAGCAGGTGTGAAATATTCGTTCGCCGAATTCCCTTTTATAGCAGAAAATCAGGAAATGGACAAACTGAACAAACAGTGGTGAACAGTGGCCAAGAAAAGCTCCCAGGAAACCAAGTTTGGGCGCCACCTTCATAGAGTTTGGGCATGGCGCCCAAACCTCTAGTAAGCCATGCCCAAAGTTGCTCTTTTATTGTCCTGCTGTGCTGGTTTCTGTCCAAATCACCCATTAATCCTTCGTCTGATCACGAGAAAGCCTATCAGATATTAAAGAGAGGCTATATGGCTCCAATTATGTTTCTTCGCACAGGAAGAGGCGGCTGCCTCTTCCCTACCCACAGATCGCCAGAAAAGCCCCTCGAAGCTAAAGGTGTATTCTTTCTAAATTCTTTTCTAAAATACGGCGTGCCACTACCCTTAGGAGTCGGTATAGCTTTATTTTCTGCATGTATTTTGAATATGCATGTTATTTTATCATATCATTTAAAAATATATATTGCATTTCATAATTCATATTTGTACAGATATTACTTACAAATGAAAAGAAAAAAAAAAGGAGAAAAGTTGACATGTGCAGGAAAAGAAGCTAATAGTCAAATGATACTCTGCCTCTGCTCAAGCCACCTCCCCTGACTCGGGGGCCCACCATGCCATCAGGACTACGTATCCGTCCCCTGCCCTGGGCGCGACTCGATCCTACGTCCGCATCGTCAACACCATCATCACTGCGACGTGCAGTGCGCGCGCATAGCATCATTGCTCGACAAGAAAAGTCATCCATCGGGCATTTGGTAGAGCTTGTTAATACTAACAAAGCCCCGCAGCAGTCTCTTGTATGTGGACACTTTGACCTTACAAGGCAAACAAAAAAAAAAAAAAAAAAAAAAGCATCAGTCAAATATAAAAAAAAAAAAAGAGAAGAGAGAACATCAGAAAAAAAAAAAGAGAAGAAAAAAAAGAAATCAAAAAAAAAAAAAAACAACAACAACAAAAACAAAAGCAAAAGAAAGAAAAAAAAAAATCTGACATGGAAAAGTCGAGCAATGAGACCTAGCCAAATCAGCTGAGCCAATAGCAGCAGTCAAAAGCCAGAACAGGTAAGAAAGGTAAGAAAGATAAGATTTCTTATTTTGCTTTCAGAAATAAAAGAAAAATCTTTTTCAAAAGGTTTTGTTTCAAAATTAAATATCGAAATATATCTTTGGGAAAGGCTTTCCTATCTTTGGGGAAGCTTTCAAAAGTTTCAAAGCTTTCCTATCTTTGGGGAAAGCCCATTTTCAAAAATTCAAGAGCTTTCCTATCTTTAAAAAAAAGCTTTCCTAAAAGCCCATTTTCAAAATTCAAGAGCTTTCCTATCTTTGGGGAAAGCATTTTCAAAAGTTTAGCTTTCCTATCTTTAAAGCCCATTTTCAAAAATTCAAGAGCTTTCCTATCTTTGGGGAAAGCGGTTTTCAAAAGTTTCAAAGCTTTCCTATCTTTGGGGAAAGCCCATTTTCAAAAAATTCAAGAGCTTTCCTATCTTTAAGCAGTTTTCAAAAGTTTCAAAGCTTTCCTATCTTTGGGGAAAGCCCATTTTCAAAAAATTCAAGAGCTTTCCTATCTTTATTTTCAAAGTTTCAAAGCTTTCCTATCTTTGGGAAAGCCCATTTTCAAAAAGTTCAAGAGCTTTCCTATCTTTGGGAAAGCGATTTTCAAAAGTTTCAAAGCTTTCCTATCTTTGGGGAAAGCCCATTTTCAAAAAATTCAAGAGCTTTCCTATCTTTGGGGAAAGCAGATTTTCAAAAGTTTCAAAGCTTTCCTATCTTTGGGGAAAGCCCATTTTCAAAAAATTCAAGAGCTTTCCTATCTTTGGGGAAAGATTTTCAAAAGTTTCAAAGCTTTCCTATCTTTGGGGAAAGCCCATTTTCAAAAAATTCAAGAGCTTTCCTATCTTTGGGGAAAGCGGATTTTCAAAAGTTTCAAAGCTTTCCTATCTTTGGGGAAAGCCCATTTTCAAAAAATTCAAGAGCTTTCCTATCTTTGGGGAAAGCCATTTTCAAAAGTTTCAAAGCTTTCCTATCTTTGGGGAAAGCCCATTTTCAAAAAGTTCAAAGCTTTCCTATCTTTGGGGAAAGCGATTTTCAAAGAGTCCCATTGTTTTCCTATCTTTGGGGAAAATGCATCAGAGTCTACCTTTGCCTATCTTTGGGCAGCATCATCCATCCCACGGTTGTTGTTTGTTTGCTTGAGGCCGAACTACGTTTGGTCGATTCCTTTATTAAGGGATCGTGGGCGACCTACATTAGTAGGTCCGACCATCGAGCATTTAATTTGCGGATCTGCTTAAAAATTACGATAACTGCTATAGCCGACTAAAAATGTCTAGGATATGGAGGTTTGATAAATTCTTGCATTATAAGCGCTACCATTGCATATTTCTCCCTCGTTTTGAAATGAAAGCGAAATTGGAGAGTCTATTCTAATCAACGATGTTCGTCTACTCGATAAGGCTGCGGGTTACAGTAGACTCCATCGTTGAGGGGCTCTGTAGACACCCCAATTTCGTACCTCGGATATATGACATGACAAAAATATCAAGAAGCTGTTAAAACATTAACAAATGTCAAATTCTGAGGTCAAAATTGCAAAAGGACAAAGCGGGATGCACAAAGGACAAATTGCGGGGGGTCAAAGTGTCAAAAATGAGCAATGTTTGAGGTTTAGGCACCACCTACCAAGGTTTGGGTGTGGCGCCCAAACCTCTATAGGTGGCACCCAAACCTTTCTTCTCCAACACTATTCATCACTCCATTTGCCGTAAAATGCAATTCGTCGAGCAGCGATTGTACAACTCACGATGCACGGAGAGAAATCTCAAAATTCCGATGTCGGCCTCCTCCTATAAATAGAGGCCTCAGGCTCCTTCATTCAACACACACTTTGCGTAAAATTTCTCTGCGTCTGTTCTGTTGAAGAAATAAATCAGATAGATAAATTTCTAAAGCCTCGAAACCTGCCAAACCTCAGCCAAACACAAATCCAACCGGTAGAAGTGTTCCTTAGCCCCCACTAGGTATCCACCCTTTTTCCCGGTCCAAAAATCGTGGATAGAAGCGGTTGCTGCCCGATTTAAAAAGGCAAAATACCCGATAGTAAGCGTTACTGCGCCAAAATTTAGCCTTTTCGGTCAAACAAACAACGAGAAATAAGCAGTTACCTGCCCGATCGAGGCAGTAACTTTCGGAAGCGATTCTGTTGCCCAAATTCACACAACACACAACTTCAACCGGACCCGGACCGGAAAAAAAGACTCTCTCTCCCAGGAGACAGGCGAGCACACCCTACGCCGTTTGTAAGCTTTTATTGTTAAAGTCTTTTATTTCTATGTAATAGTATTATTTCGATCCGGCCCAATGTAAATATATAGCGGTTGTCTTTGCCGGATTTTATTAGGAAATAGTACTAAATGTAGCCGTTATTATGGCAAAATATTTTTAGATAAGTTTGTATTTATTTACTTTATTTATTCAATAAAGTCTTTATTTGTAAATGTATTATTTCGGTCGGTTCAATATCAAAATATAAGCGATTATCTTTGCCGGATTTTGTTAGGAAATAATACTAAAAAAGCCGTTATAATGGCCAAATATTTTTAAATGTGTGCGTAATTATTGGAAAGAGGCTGCGAGTCAGTAAATAATGTGGCCACGAATGTATCATTTAATTTTCCCTTGTCAAAATAAGACCTTATTTATTTGCTAAGTAAATGTGACAATAAGCATACTTGACCAAAAAGCGTTCGAGACCGAAAGAGGCGAGTTGGGTGCTAGCACCTTCCCAACTCGTAACTTAGCCTCGAACCCGCTTTCTAAAATCTCGGTTTTCTTTTACGGTTTTCCTTTATTTTTGCCTTAAAATAAAGGTGGCGACTCTAAAACATTTTGGATCGGTGGGGCCTCGCAACATCTTTCTTTGCACTTTCACGTTCTCCCTAAACGAGGGAGAATGGGAATGGAAAGGTGATGTATTTCTATGTCTTGGTATCCCGAAATAATGGATAACTTGGCGTAGAAAACCCAAGGCACTCATAGTGATCCAAAATAGGCCATAAGGCTATTTTCATAAAATTCATAGTGGGGCGTCGCAATATTCTTTCTTGCACTTCTCTATTTTCCACTGAAAGATAAAGGGGAGAATGGGAATGGAAGAGTAATGCATTCCCATATCACTGTTATCCACGAAATAAGGGATAACTTGACATGGAAAACCATAAGTTCCCATATTGGATACAAAATTCACTCGAGGCAACAGAGGCACATTCCAACGTGCTAATATAGACGACACTCCTCTCGCACTTTGGATTTCGTCTTCCCTAAACAAGGGAGGGTGGAGCGAGGCGGTGGTGTCCCGCATCGCCGTCTGCGCACCCTATCCAAGGCGCGCGAGGCGCGAACATTCAGGAACCTCACAGACCGCTTCGGCGTCTCTTCCCTGCGTTGTATTCGCGGGCTCTTTTTTAGGGTGGTTGGATGCGGCGGGGGGGTGGCGTTCTTGGAGGCTTGTTTTTGGATTTCACCATCTACGCTCGTTTGTGGACACGGGCGTGGTAGAGAAAACTAATCGTTTCTCGGCAACGAAACTAAACTGATCACGTAACTTTCGTGGTGACCTTGTCTTGTTGTCCACGTATGAAACAAAAGTGGTACGGTCTTTGTTCGTTCGTCCTTGTCTGGTTACCTGCACAAGACAAATAAGAAAATGCCGTTAAGTCGGGGTAGCCCGACTAGAATCCTCCGGCGTGAGAAGTAAGATATCCGGTGGAATGGGTAATAAATGAGCCGTAATAGTAATTGGTCCGATAAGAGGGTTTGATAAGAGAGTTTGGATATCTCATAAATGACTTGTTTTTAACAATAAGGAATGTCCCCTATTTATACCTGATTTACCTGGTGAGGTGGCGGCTTCTCGTTGGGGAACAGGTTGCGGCGGGCATTAAATGCGTTGTAGGCTTTATCAGAAGTGAGTGGACTGACCGCTGTCAAAGAGTTGGTGGTTGCGTGCGGCGGTTTCACCGGGCCTTGGGAAGCTTCTTGTCAGGCCTGGTGATTATTGACCATTTGCCGAGGTCGAGGGTTTCGAAGGCCATGGATCTCGTTAAACTCCTTACTTTGGCTCAATCGCTTTATAAGGTGTTTCGGCATGCTCGCATGGCTACTTTTGCCACAATCGGGCGCCCTTCTGAACACGCTAACGGTTTATCATGCGTGGGACCCGTAACTATTTTTTTTTTTAATGAAAGCAAGGCGGCACCTGCGAGAATTTATTAATATAAAAAAGGATACAAACTTGAGGGGGACAACCAGCCTTACCCTTTGAACGGGGGGGACAGAGGAGCCTTACCTCGAAAAAGAATAACAACAAAAGGAATGGGATTAAGAAATCCTAATATAAGGAGTGTTACATGCATCAAGAAAAATTATCCCTCTAATAGCACTAGGAATTTCCCGCATTTCCAAGAAAATGGAGTTGGAGCGAGAGTCACACGCCAGATTAGCAAAACTGTCTGCAGCTTTGTTGGCTTCACGGAAATAATGAGAAAAAGAGAACCTAATCTCTTCCTGGCATCTTGAAATGTATCGATGAACATAAGAATGAGCCCAGGGAAGACTGTGACCTTTAGAAAAATAGTCGAATATCACCTTCGAGTCTGTCTCTATAATCGCATTATAATGGCCATGATCATAGAGCCAGGGAACTCCAAAGAAAAGGGCTCGAACTTCAGCCTCCATATTAGAACACTCATCATAGAATTGCGAGAAGGCAAAGATGCAACGACCTTCTGAATCGCGGACTATGCCGCCACCTCCACTAAGGCCTGGGTTACCTCGACTGGCTCCATCAGAGTTAAGTTTAACACAACCGTTAGGGGGATTGCTCCAGGCAACATGCTGAATAGAGACTTTCCTTTTATACCCATACGAAAGGTGGGAGCAACTCAAAGGATCTGAAAGATGATAATTGGCCATAGAAAGAAAGAGCTTGAGATCTGCCATAATATTCTTAATAATCACTTCTTTGAGCGTCCTGATATTTTCAAAATAGGCCTTATTCCGAAAATTCCAGATATGCCACAAAGTGATCGATGGAATAAGGATAAAAGGCAGCGATTTTCTATGCATCCACCAGGAATAACACTTTTGCTTAATAGTGCCAGGCGTAATTGGGACGTCGAAAAGAGAGTGGAGAGCCGACCAAATCACGGAAGCTAATTTGCTGAGTAAGAACACATGCTTAAAAGTTTCCCCGTGGCCTTCATCACAGCAATAGCATTTAGATGCCATGGAGATACCTTTTCGACGAATAGCTTCATCAATGGGAAGCTTGTGAATGAATAGCCTCCACATAAAAATACTAATGTGACGTGGCAGCGCGACATGCCATATAAAGGAAGCAGAAAGATGAGTTGGACGGGCCTCTCTGATCAAAGTGAACACTGAAGATAAGGAAAAACACCCCGAGGAAGTGGCAGTCCAGAAGGGGCTGTCTTCAGATTCACTAAGAGAAATCGACTGATCTTCGATCAGATTCTAAAGAACTGCAGGCAGCTGTGAACTATTCTCCCAGTTAGAGGCTAATCTTAGAATCTCGCTAACCGTTTTAATAGAGCAATCTGGTGGCTTTTGCAGCTGAAAATTTTGAATCCAATTATCATACCAAGGCGAGCAAGTTCCTTTACCAATAATCCAGAAGATCCGCGGTTCAGCAATGTTTCGAGCCTTCTGCATTCTATTCCAAACATGAGATCCCTTTTTCAGGACTGTCGAAGGGTGAGTGTTAGAACAATACCGAGCCTGAAGGAAGGATGACCATAGAGTTTTCGTGGTGCGAAATCGCCACCAGAGTTTGACTCCAAAAGCCTAAATGATATCTGCCATACTATGGATACCAATCCCACCTTCAATAGTTGGTCTACAACAGTTCTTCCAAGAGATCCAATGGGCTTTGTGTTTCTCGTCTACCTGGCCCCAAAAGAAATTAGAGCACATTCTGTCTATCAGAGCACTAACTGAAGCCGGAGGATCTATGGCAGCAAATTGATAACTTAACATGGAGTAAAGCACATGGTTTATAAGAGTAATATGGCCTGCTTTGTTAAGACAACTCCCAGCCCAACCAGAAATGCGATTCTGCATTTTACTTAAAAGACCGTCGAAGTAATGGCGTTTTTTCCGACCAAAATACAACGGGGAGCCGAGGTACGTAATGGGAAGTTGGCCTGATCTGAAGCCCAGAATATTAGAGATCGCAGTTACCTTTGTCGCATCAGTTGAAGGAGCCACATAAAAGGAGCTTTTTGAAGAATTCACTAACTGTCCAGACACTTGCTCGTAATGGTCAATCACAGCCTTGTGTTGCTCTAAAGAATTTTTACTGCCGTTGCAAAAAATGAGAATGTCATCCGCAAACGCCAAGTGAGAGATGATTGGGCAGCCACTTATAGAGGAATAGATGGAATAAGATACTTGTTGCTGCAGAATGTTGAGACTTCTGCTAAAGTAATCGGTAGATATAATAAATAAGCTTGGAGAAAGGGGATCTCCCTGACGTAGGCCACAAGAAGAAGAGAAATATCATGTGGGGCTCCCATTAATATTAACCGAAAACCAGTTTTCTGAAATAAGCCGCCAAATAATGTCGAGAAAAACTTCACCGAAGCCAAACTTACGCATCACAGATATTAGGAACAACCATGAGACCCTATCGAATGCCTTGGCCATATCAAGCTTTATAGCAACATTGGAGCCAGAAATTCTTTTACCCAGAAAACTCATTAATTCTTGAGCTAACAAAATGTTGTCATGAATTGTACGCCCCTTTGTAAATGCACTTTGGTTGGCGGAAATAATTGAAGGTAAAATAGGAGCAAGCCGAGAAGCAATTACCTTAGAGATAACCTTGTTGCAAAAATTACAAAGGCTAATTGGACGGAGGTCCTTAAAGGAAGAAGGATTTTCAACCTTTGGGATTGCCACTATAAGATTGCTAGACCAAGCTCTCGGAAGGGAGAAACCTGAAAAGAACTCCAGAATAGTTTCACATAGGTCTTCGCCGATGATATCCCAGCAGTGTGTATAAAATTTGCCATTGAAACCGTCTGGCCCAGCCGCACTCTCTCCATTTAATTGGAAAACAGCCTGTTTAATCTCCGAAACGGACGGGGGAGATGACAAAGAGGAATTCCATTCATCCGTGATCATATGGGGAATAACATTAGCATTAAGAGTAGGTTGAATGAGATCATCTGGGATGAGATGATTTGAAAAATAATGGACTGCTCCTTGCCTTATATCCTGATCCGAATCAAGCAAGTTACCCGACAAGTCATGAATAGAATGAATATGCAGCCGCCTTTGCTGTTGCTTAACTGAAGCATGAAATAGCTTCGTATTCCCTTGGCCCTCTTTAAGCCATTTGATTCTCGATTTTTGCTTCCAGTAACTTTCTTCTTGAACAAGAAGATGCCGCAAATGAGCCTGAGCTGCCATAAGAGCCTCCCTATTTTCAGGAGAAGCGTTAAGATCAAAAAATAATTCCTTTTCTAGAGCGTCTTCCTCAGCCTTTTGAATGTTTGAGAAAAGGTTGCCAAATACATTCTTATTCGATAATTTTAAAGCATCTTTTACCAGCTTGAGCTTTCGAGAAAAGCGAACCATAGGCCGCCCATGAATGTGACAATTCCAAGCAGATGAAACCGTAGCTTTAAAAGTAGCATGGCTTGTCCAAATGTTAAGAAAACGAAAAGCTGATGGACTCCGAACAGCCTGACTAGATATGGTTGTTAGAAGAGGGGAATGGTCAGAACATGTACGATTAAGATGCTGAATAGAAGTCACTGGAAATTTATCCAACCAAGCCGTGTTGCCTAACACACGGTCGATTCTTTCATGGATTGTGGCTGTTCCTTCCCTTTTATTCCACCAAGTAAAATCGCTCCCAGAGTATCCTAGGTCGGAGAGACCCGTAGCTGCCAAACAAGCTTGAAAATCCAAAGCACCAAGACGGTCCCAGCCCACGCCACCAAATTTTTCGGCAGGATTAAGAATTATGTTGAAGTCACCCCCAACTAACCAAGGAGTGTTTGAATAAGAAGAGCCTATGTTGAGCAAATCATCCCAAAGAAATTTTCGGTCGTCAATGTTACACTTGGCATAAACACGTGTGAGAAGAGCATGAGTAGGCCAAGTAAAATGCTGAATCTGAAGAGTAACTTGCTGAGAAGAATCATTAATCAAATTACAAGCAAAAAAATATTTAACAAATATCCAAATAGAACTGAGAGAGTTGGACGCAGAGAACCTGAAGCGAAGTCGGCGAGTAATGAGACTTACTTTTTCCATATCCAACATAGGTTCAAAAACAGCAACAATAGAGATGTTATGAAGACGAACAAGGTTCTTTAAACGACTAACTAACGGGTCATTACCTATACCCCGAATATTCCAAAAAAGGATTTTAATATCCATAAAATTAGATTGAAGAGCTCTGTGATGGCTTGGAAGCCTGAGACCGAGTTTGTCTATCAGAAGGTGGAATTGGAGGTTTTTGTTTCGGTTTATTTAACTTCGCGGCTGTCTCAATATTGAGAGCATTAAGAGTAGTGTTATCTTCATCTTCCATTTCCAGAACATCCAGAACTGCAAATCTGTTAGGAGAAGTGGGAAGAGGTGATTAATCCGCTATAGAAGCTTTGTCAACTTGTGGGATTGATGCACTAGGAGAAACAACAGTTTCCTGGGCATTCTCTGGGAGGGTTTCACTGTGTGCGATAGGATCAGTATGGGGGGTTTCTGAATCGAGAATAGGCGGATCTTGGGAGGGATTTGAAGGAGTGTTTGAAGCCTCCGCCATGTTGACATTGGGCGTTGGAGGAGGTGGTTCGTTCGACATGAAGGGCTCTTTGACGGTAGAAGGTCGGAGTCGGACCCTTAGGGGCATTGGGCCGTTTTGTCTTGGCTGTTGGTTTGGTTTTTTGGAGTCCATCGTTGGCGAGGTTGATGGGGCGTAGGAAGAGTTTGAGGTTGAGGAGGCTCGGCCTTGTTCATATCTGGATGTTTAACCTTGCAGTTCAGTTCATTGTGACCTTGACGAAAACAGTGTGAGCAATATTCTGGTTTATTTTCCGCCTCTATGGGTTGCCAAAAGCTAGGGTAAGCATTACCACAGTCGACCCAAACTCGGGAGGGACATGGGTGAAGAAGATCGATCTCAACACATATGCGAGCAACGATGGGGCGAGAAAGAGTGCTTGTTGGCTGGTCAATCATTAAGGGCTTACCAAATAAAGATGCCAAAGAGAACAAGGCTGAACGATTGAACAGATGAATGGGGAGACCTGGTAGGGAGAACCAAACCGGAGCAATAGAGCTTTCAATGTCAGGCCGAAAATTAGGCGTCCATTTAAATACACACATGGGATACTTGCCGAGATACCATAGGTCCTTGATCCATAGCCGTTGAAACTTGAAAGTCTTCTTGATTACCCGCTTGAATGAGAACATGTTTAGAATCCATGTGGCCAATTGTGAAGGCTGCTTTGAGGCCAATTGTGTTGAAGTATTTTCTAGTTGCTTCCATGGATGGCCTACCATGTGAAAACTTGCCAATCAACGCATAACGGAAAGGAGCTGCAAGGGTTTCTATTAGTTCAGGCGTGAGCTTTAATGCTGGTTCTCCCTTGTATGATGATGCTGGGATGGAGAAAGGGGGAAGAGAAGATGATGGGGATGAGCTAAGAAAAGAAGCAAATAAACGAAACGATTGCCCGGTGGGGGATCAGCGGCCGGGGTGCATCGCCATAGCCGCCGAAAAAAAAAACCCTAAGATAATCACACCTAATTTCGCACCTTAACTGTGTGTATGGAATTCTCTGAGTTAAGTTAAGTTTTGGGACCCGTAACTATGCCGAGGCTGATTTCCACGATTTCATCCTTTCACTCTACATATTTGATAGTAACATATCGATTAAACCCAACATTACTGTAATTATGACCAACTAGTTGAATGTTATTTATATATCCCTTAATTATTAAAGTTTTCAAATATGGACTATTTTGGTGGAACAGAACGAGTGTTATTTACCAATAAACACTTATAATACTAAAAAAAGATACTCTTTTTGTTTCAGGAAAAAAATCTACTATTTTATTTTAGTATGTTACAATTGATCCGTACCACAAATGGGTGAACAGCTTCTGTTTCTGAAATCACGGGATTTGGTGATGTGTGAAGTGAAAAATAGGATATATGAACTTGGTTTCTTCTTGAGTCAAGAATGGAATGAACTTGTTGTCGCTGGGATATTGGGAAATCTGGCTGTTGCGGTGACGATCGAGAAAGCATGGTTAAGGAGGTGGGGTGTGCCAGCTAAAACTTTTCTGTGAGAATCAATATGGATCTCGAATATAGACCGGACTCAGCGTGCCCTCAAGTTTTTGGTGACAAGTATGGAGAAAATAAAATGTGTGGTGCTTGTTGAGTGAAAAGAGAGTGTAACTGGTTTATGAGGAGGAGGGCCTATTTATAGGTCCTGGTTTGGGGATCAAGCCAAGAATGGAGACAAATCGAGCGAGACCAAAATGATGTTGGTTGGCTAGCTACCGTCATTCATTGGCTCAGATTTTGTCTTTTATGTATTTCCGGGGATTGTCCGTCAGAAGTGTGTTTCATGTTCAAACCAAATTGTTGTGTTTAAATATTTTTTTAATTATAAAAAAATCAATGATATTAATATATCTTATAATTATTGAACTTTTTAAATATGAATCTTTTGTATGAAACAAATGGAGTTATTTTGGACAAATGGAATATTTATAAAAAATGCCAAATTACTTTTTACCCCAAAGGTTACCACCAAATCACAGTTTGCCACCCAGACTAAGGTTTGTGTTAGTTTAGTATTCATGGTTGTCATTTGTCCAAATTTACCACGTCCCGTCTATTCTTTGTTTCAAAGTCAACGTTATATCGCACGCGGTCTTCCACATGCAGGTTATTTTGGTCTTTTTCCATATGGGCTTAACTGGAGGAAACCTAAGGTCGGTATCTTTAGACAAGGAAACAAAAAAAAAAACCTAAGTTATTACACTTGGTTGTTTGAGGGCGATTAAACTGGGAACGATTGTGAGAAGAAAACAAAAATTAGGGTTAGGGTTTAATACTTAAACATGAATTGGGATTAGGGTTTAGTTGAAACACGAGTGTTGAGAGTGATTGAAAGCAGTAATGGATGAGATTTATCAAGGGTCATGTATTTCATTGTAAGATTTCTAATTCGTTTCTTCTTTTTGTATCTTGAAAGTAGTGTATGTCTTACGAATAAGTGTATTTTTTGTTATTGTAAGTTTTCTTTTTGTATCTTAACAGTAGTGTGTGTGTGTGTGTGTGTGTGGGTGTGTTTATCTTATGTGTATGTGCGTGTTTTGTCATTGTTTGACTTGAATAAAGTATATGTGTGTCTGTTTTATCATTTTATATACTGCTTTGAAAAAAATTGAACTTTTTGTTTATTTTCTAATATAGGACTTTACATGATGTGTACTGATTTGTTGTTATTTGTATACGGAGTTTGTTTGAAATATTTGAAGTTTGTTTGAAGGCATAGCTTTTTGCATAGTTGGTTTGAACATGAAACACATTTATAGCTCTTTTGTAAAGTTGGTATTGGTGAAATTAAGTGACCTTTTGCAAACTTCATTAGTTCAATTTTACAAACCCTTCATCCCTCATTCACCACAAGCAAAAGAATTGAGGTCAAGTTCCTTCAAACAACAAGCACAATATCCTCACAACAGTAGCACATAACATCCGCCATGACAGCTTCTTTGCCTTTTGATGTTTCTGTCGATGGGAGTAAGAAGAAAGGAACAAGAGAAAAACATGGAGGTTAGGTTAAATACCTTAAGATATCGACATTGGGTTCCCTCCAGACTCCAGTTAAGCCCAGATGAAAAAAAAAACTAAAATAACCCACACGTGGAAGACCACATGCAATTTAACGCGACTTTGAAACGGCAATAGACGAGAGGTGGTTAATTGTAACAAATAGTAACCTTGAATACTAAACTCATACAAACCTTAGTACAGGTAGCAAAGTGATATTTGGTGACAATCTTGGAGGGTAAAAAGTAATTTGACCTAAAAAAAAAAAAGAATCATTAAACATGAAAAGGATGTAGGTATCAAACCACACCTAATGTCCAAAGAAAACAAATACATGAAGAAGAAAAAGAAATTAATCCCCAACCAAAATAAAATGACAATAATTAATTTTATACTACGCAGTAGGAGTAATGAGTTAAAATTAGGGGTGGCAAAGTAAGTATTTTGAATAATCACGAGTTAGCCTATTATTAATAGGTTAATCTATAATTATCCATAACACCCATTTTATCACCCTTAATTAAAATGTAACTAATATAATTTTTACTCTACTTTAATTATGGGCCACATACACATGAATTTTAAAGAAAACTATATATTAAATCAATATAAATAATCAAGTCAATTGTTTTTTTTTTTTAATTATACATCGATTCATCTGTGGATCATTATTAGCGGATGGCGAGTAACAAATAAATCCAC
>JABEVN020003445.1:0-18221 GCA_013146195.2 Codonopsis lanceolata | reverse complement strand
TTTCATCGATAATACCTTCTTATAAATGTTCTTGAACTGTCGATTTCAGCATTTTGAGTTATATTTTGACCATATATAGCATTCCGTGAGTTGTCCAGATTTTTTAGGGCTTAATGCTTCGATTTTTTTTTGAAATCTTAAGTTCTTGCCCTAATTTCTTTCTGTAATTTCTTAGGCTGGTACTTCTTCAGCTTCTGCAGTTCCTACACAAACCTCGAACATCGACTCTGACATTCCAAAATTGCCCCCAACTATGTATCATCCGGGGATGTGTATTGACGAACCTTCTGTTCGTGCTTATGCTGCTGGGGTCAAGATAGTAGACGACCTGAACCAGTCCGGCATTCTGCCACTGTTCATGTTGGAGGATGGAGACTTCAAGTTATCTGGCTGGCTGAAGAATTCTATCAGAAGGCTACAGTCAATGATTCAAGGTTATCCATCACACTGTGGGTCGAACTCAGAACTGTTACCATCACTATCACTGCCTCCAGAATCGCCAAGATTATTGGCGTGGAATTCGATGGTCCAACTTCACTCTCAGAAAGACCACTGGCTCGTCATATATGCGTGGTGAGACACACCAAGAGAGGTCAGCAAGATGAAGCTGGGACTTTGTTTGAGATGATGTCTACTTCATCGCCCACTTGTTTGACAAGAGTCTAATCTTCAAAACGGCACCCACGATATAATGACCTCCGACTGCCTAGAGTACACCTCTCGCTGTCATTCTCAACATCGACTCAACTGGCTCAGATCCTCTTGAGCCGGCAGGTGATGCCGTGGAAGCTTAAAGGCTTGAAGGCCGAAGCGTAATGCGCCTTCGTCGACTTATCAACTCTTCTTCGATCAAACACAAAACTTCACACTCATATGTTCAACTTTGAGAAGAAGAAGGTTCGAATCGATCCAGCTTTACCAAAGACCTTCATCATCAATTATCAAAAGTCAAGAATGAGAAGAGAATCCAACAGGTCTTCACCCTTTAGTCATTATCCATGCTCGAATCCCCACCTTCAAAATCATCGATCAATCCCGAGACAACAAGGATTCATTCATGGCTGCTAAATGAGCAAGAAGCTCTCTAAAGAAGCCGCCAAGGTCAAGCCTCGAAGACCGGCCGCCTCCTGCTCCCTTCAAAGAAAAAGAACTCATCTCGCTGGCGGAGGAGCCGGCCCCCAAAGAAGAAAGTTGCTTCTTCCTCAAGCACTACTAATCGCTCATCCCGCTGGTCCTCCATCTAGAAAGAAAAAGAAGATCGCCGCTCCATCCGCCTCCTACTTCAATACCCGCTGAGCCTGCTGAACTCCACGAAGAGCTCGCTTCCCTTCGTCCCCGCAAACGAAAAACCAAACGCACCGAGCCTTCTCGAACCATTCATTCCCTTCATCCCACCTTCCTCTCCAATCTTCTTCCTCCCTCCACTCACTTCTTCAACGCCTCGCTGCTGCTGGGAGGAGCCTGCCGCCACCCTTCTTCACCCATTCCTCTTCAACCCTCGCTGTTGAGGAGGAGCATTCTTCCCTCGCTCCCAAGCCAAAGAAACGCAGACTTGCAAGAAGTCCGTGGCTCTATCACCCTCTCCACCTCAAGACTCTATCCCTTCTCCACCCCATTCACTCGAACCCATCTCCACCATTCTTCCGCACACCACTTTAGCCATTATACCTGCTCCTTCAAACTCGCTCCATCTACCTCCTCTCCTTCCTTTTCTATGCCGAACATTTCTCCTCTTGCCCTCACATATCTACTCTTCAGATCAAACCGCCTTCCGCGTAAATCTTTTCCCCTATTTCTCAATACCTTACTCCTATCTCTATCTCTTCTCGATCTCTACCAAATTCTTTTTTCCCTCCATCTCCTCTCGCCACTCACTCTTTTCTTTGACTTCTCCTCCATATCGACCTTCTCTATCCTTCTCCTTCCTCTCCTAACTTCATTCTTCTACCCGACTATCCCTTCCCTTCTTCCCTCTTAGAAGTATCTTCTTCTTCTCTCTTCTTCTCTCCGCCAGCCTTAGCTAATCGACATTGAGGTTGATTCCAAACCCTCTTCTCCTCCAAACCCCGCTTCATCTTCTCTCTTCTCCAAACCCCGCTCCACAACCTTCAACCACCATATTTCCGCCAACCTTAACCCTTCTCTACCTATCGCCGCCGCCGATCCCGCCATTCGAGCTTCTTCGAGCAAACAACGACCAACTAGCTCACCAACAGACGCTTTCTTCTATGGCACAACAGATTGATGTGCTCAACTACGGCCTCAATGCTACTCATGCCACCATCTTTGACATAGGCAAGATTGTTGATCAACTAGTGAACGACATCGCCAGCCTTCACAACTCACGTGTTCCTAGTTCAAGATCAACAAGTCGCTCGATTGGGATGTCGCACTCACAACAAATCAAGATCCGTGGCCTGCTCAATGAGCTCAAAACAGGATGGCTAGGCGATTCTTAGTCGAAGAGAGGTTGTCGATTTCACCAATCTTCGCCTCGTCGAAGAAGCCGATGCTCGCCGCCGAATAATAGTAGGTTGGTGCCATCGTGAGGAGAGAGCTACTCACTTCTTGAATCAAGCCCCGATTGAGGAACGTAACCGACCGAGAACGCTCAATGACGTAATCCGAACCGGGTTGAGACTACTTAGAACGAAGACGCACTCACCCAACCTATTTTGATTCTCGTTGGTATTTTGTT
This sequence comes from Codonopsis lanceolata, assembly GCA_013146195.2. Lineage (NCBI taxonomy): Eukaryota > Viridiplantae > Streptophyta > Magnoliopsida > Asterales > Campanulaceae > Codonopsis > Codonopsis lanceolata. The sequence continues at coordinate 15,523 of JABEVN020003445.1, read as the reverse complement.
CGTATTTCAGATTTCGTTGTTAAACCATGCTGCTTTTGTCAAAACTTGCTTAAACAAATTTTGTTTAATCACGTATGTCTCAAGTTTCTTTCAAAGTTTAAATTGCTTTCCTTCCGATATATCTCGTCAATTTAAACTTCGCTTAAATCTTTATATCTCGCATGCATACTTATAGATTTAAACCTTGCTCTTCTTAAGTACTTTGTCTTAATGTTTTTATCCCGTAAGTACTTAGTCTAGCTATCTCTACTAAGACTTCGCTTCTCCGAGAGGTATGTCTCGCTCTTAATAAAAATTTCCTTAAGACATACTATTATCTCGCATGATTCAAAGTCTGCCAGAGTCGAGATGATGACATCAACCAAATAGGAGGAGATTGTTGATTCCTATGATTAGATTTGGTTGAGTCATCTTCCGATTCTATTTTACAAGAGGCTAAAAGGTCTCTCGATTAGTGTGGCAACCTGCCTTAGAGTCATTTTGTTTAGAATAGTTTCTAAGTGTTAGTTCTTAGGCGCACATCGCAAGCTTCTACAAAGAGCCTTGAAGGACCAGCAGACTTTGAAGTCTGCTCATATAGCGGAAAATCAAAATTGGCCAAAATCAAGGAACAATGACACGTGTACACCTATTTAGATATTTTCGAAAATATCTAGTCATCATGTCTTCACCAGATTATTTTTTAAGAAGTCAACTCGCATGATGACAACTGCTCGATCAGATCCCGAAAATCAAGATCAAGACATTACCCGCTTTGGCTAAGAAGACTTTCCAAGCCGCAAAGCTCGATTCTCAAACATTACTCGCTTAGTAATGTCTTCTCTCGCACATTGCATCTCTCGATGAGTTTCTTTCCCCAAAGCGCCGAATTGCATTCAATGCAAAGGAACGTTGGACCGATTTATCTCTCGATTTTAACCCAACGGTCAAAAGATCTCTTCCTCGGTATATATTCAAGTGTTGAAGATCAAGATATAATCTTGCGCATTAAACTCTCAAGCTTCATCTTCATCACTCAAGCATTCAAGAGATCAAAGGACAAGGGCTAACACTTCACCAAACTTTCTGAAGCTGCAGATCTGCCATCTTAAATTCTTTCTCAGCTTCATTCTGTTTGTCTTTAAACTGTTCTTAAATTCTGCACGTGTGGAGAACAATTATTCATTGATTGTCTCTCTCACCTTTATACACTTGGTTAAAAACTAATTTTGTACACGATCCATTAGAGATCTAAATCATAAACCTAGTGGATAAACAAGTGCACTTTTAAAATCCAAAGCTAACCACTTTGGTAGTGGATGTAGTACTATTCACAGTACGAACCACTTCAAATCCCTGTGTGCAGATTCAAACTCTTCTTATCTCTCACTTTAATTGATTGTGTTTAATCTGCTCATTCTCATACGCCTTAACAAAGACTCTTGATAATCTCGAGACCGATTTGAGTTTCACGCCTAAGCACTTCTATTCAAACCTTTCATAAATCCTTAAGAAGTGTTCTTAAAAGAAAAGTTTTACAAAAAACATAACTAGGCTATTCAACCCCCCCCCTTCTAGCCTAGATTGAGCCTATTTTGGGACCAACAAAAATATTAGAAAATATTATAAGAAAAATGGCTAAAACAGGAAGAGATTGGCCATTTAAGCTGCCGCTAGCATTCTGGGGCTATCACACTTCGATCCGCACACCCACTGGGCTACCCCGTACTCTCTAGCATATGACATGGAGGTAGTACTTCCTATTAAAATAGAAGTCCCATCATTAAGGGTTATGATAGAATCAAAGTTATCTGAAATTGACTGGGTCAAACAGCGCTACGAAGAATTAGCTCTGTTAGATGAACGACGACTACTAGGTTTAGAGCATACTCGAGCATATCAAAAACGAATAGCTCGAGCTTTCAATAAAAAAGTCAAAGGCCGTAATATCCAAATAGGAGACCTGGTACTCCGCGAAAAACCCCATAGTTATGTCGACACTAGGGGAAAAATGGAAGTCTCCTTGGATGGGACCCCACATCGTCAAACAAATCCAGTCAGGTGGTGCGATGCTCATCACCAATCAAGATGGAGAAGACCTCATTTAGCCCGTCAATATGGATAAGCTCAAAAGATACTATGCATGAGTTAAAATTATCTGGCCATTGCATCTCTCTCTAGCTCGCTAGATTGAAAACCCGAAAGGGCGGTCTAGGAAAACGTTAGAGCAAAAGAAAAAAAATAGAAATATATACAAGGAGAATAAGGGCTCGCTAGGTTGAAAACCCGAAAGGGTAGCCTAGGAAAATGTTAGAGCAAAACAAAAAAAAAACACAGGAGAAGGAGAGAGAAAGCAGTCTCTAGCAGTTTATCTCTAGCAGACATGTCTTCAACATCTTCAGGTCCGGGCAAACAAGGATCTGACATATTGACCATATGGAAAGAAATTTCTTATGATAGGGAAAAGCAGCTTGTTTCAGTCTTGACTGGCTAAGAAAAAAATCACATGGCTCAAAATAAAAACACATCAAAATATAAAAATCCATAAGGTGTAACTCAGTAATAGGTCTAAGATATTTAGATTATCATTTATTTATGTACAGGTACCTATTATATATATTGCCTACATCCCATAGCCCCCCAAAACTCCCTCCCTTTCTATGCAGCTCAGGAACAGTCCCTTAACGTCAATAACGTCCTATTTGAGACCAAATACTTCTGCGAGGTGCGGAGAAGGCCCCAGCCTCACCAGAATGAGAACCTTAAGAGTTTTTCTCCTCCTCATTATCATCATCCCCATTTTCCTGGATAGCAGGGTGACTCGGGCCGGCACCATCATCTCTATGAGCAGTACTCCGTCTGCTAGCCTGATTCAGGCCAGCTTCATCATTCCGCCGGGGATTACTCCGCTGACTCGCGTTGCTCAACCGGGGAGGCGCATTACTGAGTCCTGCCTCATCAGGATTACATGCCATATGAGCACCAAGGCCATGTACTCGCTGAAACTCCTCCTACAATGCTTGGGGAACCACCAGCCTCGAACTCTCTAGATCCTCACCGATCTCCATGAACCGGGCATCTATGCCACTGGTTACTAGCCTAGAGAGGATCCACTTCAACATATGCCTAATCACACAGGAGTGCTCGTCAGTAGCTAGCAGCACCCATGACAGATACTCATGGGGAAAAACATATTTTAAGAAAAAGCATAAGCTGAGGCCTGCAGGGGATAGTCAATCTCCCATATATTCTGGATAAGATCACCCATATCTCTCTCCATCCGCAACTCTTCAATCAGAGGATGGTTCACGTCTGTGAGAATCTACTCTCTGCCGAACTGACGGAGAACTCAGTACGACAAATAAAAAGTGGTCTGTTGGAGACCAGGCAGGATGACTTGAGCATAAGCTCAAGTAAACAGAAAAAAGTGGCAAATCCGCCAGTGGCTGATCACCCAGATTATCTCCATGGAGCCAATACGTAGAAAATACTCTATCAAGTCAAGCTCCGTAGGCAGATCATGGCGATAATGGCCGCGAGAGCCATAGCGCCCGAGAATATATACTCCTCCCACAAGCTCCAGGGTCATTACTCAGTTCAAATGTTCCTCCAGCCACATATGGATTAAAATGGGGCTGCCAGAAGGAAAGACTTCGTAGCCAGACAAAAGCAAAGCTATACACTAGCCCTCACCAACTGAAGATTAAATCAGACATAGGAAGAGGCGGCTGCCTCTCCTTTCCCTGCAGAGCACCAGATAACCCCATTTTAAATCCAAAGGTGTATCTCTCCAAACCTTCGTTCTTAAAACTACGGTGTGCCTTCGTTTTAGATAATGGCTTAGATTTCTTTTAGCATTTTTAGAATGTTTGAGTCTTTATTTTTATATAATGCATCGTAGAATAAATATAAACTACACGGTATTTAGAAATATATACAGAGTTTGCTGCAAGAAAAAGAAAAAATCCCAACAAAAATAATAAGTGTAGGTAAAAGAAGGCTAGCGAACATGCGAAGATGTACTCCTATCCAAGCTTCCGCCCATGACTCGAGGACCAGTCCCACCAATTCTGTATCCCCGTCCTCCAGCTCGAGCACGACTGGACCCGCCGACCTTGTCATCATCATTGTCAACTTGCCCGGTATGTTGCTCCAGCCAACTATTGACACTACCAATACGGATCCCATTAGCCATCTTGTAATCTGGTTCGAAGCCCAGAAGGTCTTCAACCACATCATGCTGATGCCTAAGGGTATAATCCGTCTTCAGAGGCTCACCTATGCTGGTGGGAATGCCTGTGATCACGGCAAAGTCACAGAGGGTCATGGTGGCCTCACACCAGCTGAAATTGAAATAGTGGGTGGTATCCCACCAATAGTCCCACAGAACCTCAAAGATGGGCATATAACTACGGAAAGGGCGAAAAGCTCTCAGAAACACTCCAAAGCCGGACCGCTCCACCAGAAGCTACGCATGCAAAGGCATTAAATTGTAAATGGTGGCAACTTTGTCACAGGTAGCCCGAACCCTGGCAAGGGCCTTGCGTGCCTGAGATGAAAAAAAAAAGAGCAGCATCTTAGAATCAAAATAAAGGGGAGGTAAAATCTTATCTCTTTTTAGCCCCTTATGCATGCCATAAAATTATGCTATTCTTTCTATGCAGAAAAAAAATGAATAATGACATGCATTATGTTATCTTGGCATCTGAATATATGCATTTTAGAATAATTGCATTTTTGCATAAAAAAATATATTACATGTTGCATTTTTGCATGTTTCTAGAAAAGTATGTCATGTTGCATTTTGCATATAAGAAAAAAGAGAATATCCATGGTGCATTTTCCATGCATAAAAAAAAGAAAAGAAAATATCCATGTTGCATTTTTAGGCATTAATATCTCTATGATACATTTGCATTTGCATTTTTTTTTTGCATAAAAATAGTATATGCATAATGATAAAATGATATATGTGCATACTTTAGCATCTATTATGTGCATTTTATCTCCAAGTATTTGCATATTGCATTATTAGAATAAAAAATGTTGCAAGCATTGAAAAGAAAATATTTTTGTTGCTTTTTGCATAAGAAAAATGTATTTGCAGCATGTGCGTGTACCCGAAAAAAAATATATCTAAAAAATGCAGCATTTGTCCGAGGTGTCTATTGCATGAATATATATCATCTAAAAATATCTGTAGCACGGGCATGCATCATTAGAGTCAAAATATATCAGTTACATGAAAGATGCATCGCATAATCAAATACTGCCAAATGTATAAGTATGCATCGCAAAGTTAAATAGCATAAATTTCATATTTTTGCTATGTTATAAATGCCAAATTGCCTCATTTTAGCATAAATATTGCATGCGTAAGCATTAAAATCATAAGCATGTATACTCCAAAGAGCCCAAAACAGTGAAATTTCAGAAAAAATTCAAGAGATTCAACCAAATGGGTTTAATAAAAAAGAAAACTTACAGCCGGATCTTGAAGATTGGAGACATGGGTGTGACGATCTCGGAGTATGTTGCTCCAGTCGTCCTTTGAATACCAGTATTTAATAACATTCCGGCTAAGAGGAGGGAACTCCCGGTGTTCTTCGCCAGATTTCTGGTGCATCGGTGCCTTCCCTTTCCTAGATTTGGAGGAAGAAGCCATCTGTCTAGCAAAACAATCGATTTGGCGAAAGAAAATTGAGAAAAGGCGGAAAAATGAATACGAGAGCTCCGTCAGTAACAATGGAATCAAGAAACGAAGGAAAAAAGAAAGAAAATGGGTGAAGTGAGCTACTACTCACTCTCTGCTGTGATATGAAGAAAGGAGTTAGGAAGTTTCACTTTCCCCCCTCCAAAGTCAAAGTTCTGCACTTAAACTTCCAAGTTTGCTCAAATCACAAAATGGCCCTGGAACCTTAACGGAAAGTTAACAAAGTTAGCTTTGTTAACAAAAAGTGACAGCCATCCATCAAGAATCCAAGGAAGTTCATATCTCCAGCAAATTAGCCACAAGAAAGACAGAAAAGAAAGAATTATGTCATTCCGATCCCCCAGCAAGATGCCTGCAGCACAGCAAAAGAAAAAACAACGATGGAAGCAAAAAAAAAAGAAGCAAGAAAAAAAAAAGAGAAGAAGGCAATGAAGCAGAGCAAGAAAGAAGAAAAAAAAGAAAGCAAAGCAAAAGAAAAACAGAGCAAGAAAAAAAAAGAGCAAAAGAAAGAAAAAAGGAAGGAAAGGTAAAGTATTAGTACTTTACCTGATGCATGCATATTACCTGTTGTTGTTGTATTATTCTCCTCGAGGGGTACATACACTGGAACGTGGAAATGATTAGTTGTAGTTAGTTAGACTAGTTTAGTTGTAGACTAGTTGTTGTTGTAGGATTATCTCCTCGAGGGGTGCATACCCCGGGACGTGGAATAATCAGGTTGTTATCCCATCTGAGTATGCTTGTTGGATTATCTCCTCAAGGGGTGCATACCCCGGGACGTAGAATAATCAGGTTATCTATCCCACCAGAGTTGTTGTTGGATTATCTCCTCGAGGGGTGCATACCCCGGGACATGGAATGATTGTTTCATCTATCCCACCGAGATTTGTTGTTGGATCATTCTCCTCGAGGGGTGCATACCACGGGACGTGGAAATGATTAGTTGTAGTTACTTAGACTAGTTTAGTTGTAGACTAGTTGTAGTTATAGGATTATCTCCTCAAGGGGTGAGAACCCCGGGTCAGGGAATAATCAAATTTCTTGCTTTCTAGGAGTAGTTGTAGGATCATTTCCTCGAGGGTTGTAGACCTCGGGACATGGAATGATTAGTTTAATCTATCCCAAAAATGAGTTGTTGTTGGATTATTCTCCTCGAGGGGTGCACACCTTGGGACGTGGAAATGATTGGTTTATCCCAGTATCCCACCCTTTTGAGTTGGATTATCTCCTCGAGGGGTGTAGACCCCGGGACGTGGAAAAATCAGGATCCCATCCATCCCACCCAGTATGATGTTGTTGTTTGTTTGCATGAGGCCGAACTACGTTTGGTCTGATTCCTGAAAAAGGGATACGTAGGCAGCCTATTTTGGTAGGTGCGACCATCAGAGCATCTAATTTGCATATCTACTTAAAAACTATGATAACCTGCTATAACCAAATAAATATGTTTAGGGTATATGAGATTTGAGCTACTACATCCTAAACTGTCGCATCTATAAACTGCTGCATATTGCATTCCTCCCCATTATAATTTCCACGAAATTTGGGAGTCTATTTCTTATTAACGATGTTCGTTTACTTCATAAGTTTTTGTTTACCTGTAAACTCCATCGTTGAGGGGCTCTATAGGCACCCCAATTTCGTACCCCTGGTATGCAACATGACATAAAATATCTAGACCTGTGAAAAAGCTAACGAATGTCAAGTTACAAGGTTGAAAATGCAAAAAGCAAAAGCAGGATGCATAAACAGTGAAATGCAGGGGGCCTAAGTGCCAAAAAGAAAAGGAAAAGGAGGGCTGGGGGCCGCCCATAGTCACTCCAGGCGCCGGCCCAGCTTCCACTATGGGTGGCGCCCAACAGTTCCAAAAGCACTGTAGCACTTTGCCTTTGGTGCAATCTCTTAAGTGCGCGGTACTATAGACACCCCAATTTTGTACCCCTAGTATGTGACTCTGACATGTGATATCAAGAACTGTTCAAACTTAACAACTGTCAAGTTACAGGAGTCAAAAATGCGAAAGGCAAAGCGGAATGCGCAAAACAGTAAATTACGAGGGGTGAAGTTGTCAAATTTGGAAGTTCAATAGTGACTTGGCGCGGCCTAAAAGCATGCTGGGCGCCGTGCCAAGGGAGGGATAAGTCGGCGCCAAGGGTGCTACTGTAGCACTCAGACTTAACGCATTGTACAAGTTGTGAAGGCCGGCGTACACAATGTTTGATGTTTGAGCTCTGATTGTGATAATTCCGATGACTCCCTCGTCCCACAGTAAAAAGTGTCTTTGGGCTCCCCTCTTCGTTGTTCGAAATCATCCGAGAGAAACGGCGAAAAGAATTCTCTCTAGCCCACCAAAGCTTCCAAACCCCGTCGAGCGATAGTTACGAGAGGTGTGAGATAGGTGTGTGTAGCCCACCAAAGCTTCCAAACCCCGTCCAAACTCCGCCAAAACTTAAATCCACCGGTTATAAGTGATCCCTAGCCTAGTAGTTAGGTATCCACCTTACTTCCCCGGCCCAAGAATCTCAAAGTAAGCCGTTACTCTGCCCGAGTAATGAGCTGAAATACACAAAACCTAAGTCGTTATTCCACCCAACCAAAAAGGCCAAAACCCTTTAAAATAAGCCATCACTCTGCCCAAGTGAGCGAGCCAAAATCATCCAAAATAAGCAGTCACTCTACCCAAATCGAAACAACAACCACACAACAAACAACAAAAAAAGACTCCCTCTCCCTGAAGGACAGAGCGAGCACACTACCGCTCTAAAAGGTAATAGCCTTTAAGGGCATTTTATTTATTTACTTACTTTTTTCGTTCATTTATTATTTAGAGTTTGTTATTTAAATCCGGCACAATGTAATCAATATAAGCCGTTGTGCTGCCCGGATTAGAATAGGAAATATTATGTAAAAGAGCCGTTATAATGGCCAAATACTTTTAAATACATTTGTAATTATTGTAAGGAAATGGTTGCAATTCCGTAAATAATGTAGCCACGGATGTATTTGTTTTAATTTCCTGTCTTTTAATGCTTTATTTATTTGCTAAATAAATATAACAATAAACATACTTCATCCAAAAACTATTTTGAGACCGAAAGGGCGAGTTGGGTGTCTAACACCTTCCCAACTCGTAACTTAGCCTACGAACCCGTTTCTTTTTCTCTGGTTTATTTTTCTTTTTTTATGGTTTTGCTTTATTTTTGCCTTAAAATAAGGATGACGACTCTAAAACCTTTTGGATCCAGTGGGGCCTCACAACACTCCTTCTTTGCACTTTTCCGTTCTCCCCTTAAAAAGGGAGAATGGGAATGGAAGGGTGATGTATTCTCATATCCTGGTATCCCCTAAAAAAGGGATAACTTGATGCGGGAAACCCAAAACTCCCATAGTGATCCGAAACGGGCCATAAGGCTATTCTTAATAAAATCCATAGTGGGGGTGTCGCAATATCCTTTTTTGCACTTTTCCGTTTTCCCCTAAAAAGGGAAAATGAGAATGAAAGGGTAATGCATTCTCATATCCTGGTATCCCCTAAAAAAGGGATAACTTGATGCGGGAAACCATAAGTTCCCATATTTGATTAAAAATCCATTAAAGGCAACCGAGGCGCATTCCAACGCGCTATCATAGATAGCACTCCTCTCGCACTTTTGATTTCGTCTTCCCCTAAACAAGGGAGGGTGGAACGAGAGCAGTGGTGTCCCGCATCCGCACGTGTGCGTACCCCTAACCAAGGGCGCGCAGGGCACGGGCGCACGTCCTGGGAACCCACAGTGGCGACTCAGCTGGGGAGTTGTTTTATTTTAAATAAAATCGATGGCTAGACTTATAAAATAAAACTTTTTTTGTTTTTATTTGTTTCTGGCTATAGTATACTTGTTATATTAATTTATGCATTTGAATATTGCGTTCCTATACATCCGTTCCTATATTTGTGGATATGATCCTCCATCTTGCAGTAGTTTCGTTCCGATAACTGTTACATGTGTATTTAAAAATATTCTAAAAAAAGCAAAAACAAATTCAAAAAAAAAAACAAAAAGCAATAAAAAATTTCGAAAAATAAAAAAAAAAGAAAGTAAAAAAAATATAAATATTATCTATGTTACAAATAAAATTCCGGGCAGCACAATAAAAGAGCCGGGGTTTTATTTTAATTATTGTTTTATTTCCGGCTCTGTATTATTATTTCCTTCTGTTATTTTTCATTTTATTTTGTACATTTGCACATATCTGCATTCATTCTGTCATTTTATTTTGGGGACATAGGACCAAATTTGTAATTAATAGGGATAGATAGTTTCCCCACTTTTCTTTCTATTTCTTAAAAATATGGTATGCTTGCTTGTTTGCACTCAAACTAAAAAGCCGAGAAAATCCACACATAACATCGAGACAGGCCATATCTGTTTTATTTTTTCTGTTTATATATCTATAAAAAAATAAAGACTTTACTGCTTTCTAGATATCGCACACACGTGCACGCATATAGGTATATTCCGAACTGTTACCCTACACCATGGCCAGCCTACCCTCTGCATAAGCCAACGCTAGAATTTATATAGCTTCTCAGGACACTTCATAGACCGACCGGTTTTTGCATCTCCGAATTGTGAGTCAGCCCCTGCAAAAAAAATGATATATGAAAATAAAAAAAAACATAAAAAAATGCGCAAGTTAGAAAAAAAATAATAATAAGTGCGCATAAATAAAAAAATATATAATAATAATATAAACAAGCAGGGGCTGATTTATCATTCTCAGATGCTCGACCTAGACCATTTCGGATGGTGGATCCTGGAAATAGTATAGGCCCTTCGCTTAGGACCAGTCCAGTCCTGGAAAGTCGAAAGACAGGTGGAATACGTTGGTCCAATACTCTGGAGAAAGAATCCACTGCTCCAGGAAAAGTCCTGAGACCGTCAAAATAAAGCCGGTGCTTATCCGGTCAACTGTAGAGAAAATAAAAAATAATAATAATAAAATATACTAATAAAAGAAACGCTATACTCCGGCCGTAAAGCCTCCACCCAAACTCCATCAAATCGGCGACGAAAGGCGGGGATAATGAAATTGGTTGACCCAGGGAAATTTAAAAAGAATCATTTGCGTACCAGAAAAGGAATCCCTATTGTGCGAAGGTCCTGTCAAGCCAATTTCGTTGCAACTATATCCAAAAAAATAAAACCCCGCTCAGTTGCCTGACCAAAACCCGATCTGGCCATGTACCAAAGCCAAAAAGTCGAAAAGAAGCAATTTCTAGGCATTATGATGACTTGCCCGCCCCAAGATCCGGAATACTCCAAACGCTGTGTGCCCATGGGATACTGAAACCCATGGATAATTACCGACCACCCAAACTATTACCAATTACCTAGAACCATGCCCAGTTTTGTGAATATCATCAATGCAGCGGTCATCTTACCGATCAGTGCTACATGCTCAGAGACGCAATTCAGGACCTCATTGACAACAAGGAAATCACGGTGGCAGGTACAAAAATCTTTGAAACAAGTCAAGCCAAGGAGGTCTAAGGGAAGCAAGTTTGTCGAATTAACCATGAATAAAGGTGCTGCAAAATACGTTGATCAATAAAGGAGTTTCCAATAAGTGTTCGGAGGAGACAACTTTCTGGGTGATACGAAAGGATATTTATGGACCCAAGATCTCCTAGAAAGGTATTAGGATGAATGACTCCGCGACCCAACGCCTTCGAGATGACGCGAACCTTGGAATTGTGAATGACGCCACAATTGAGATGATTCTCCAACTGATAAGTCGAATTCAATTATAAACAATGAATCCATGATGTTTATAATCCAAGCTTCCAATCCAGGACACTCAAATAAGAACACAATTTTCTAACCAGAAAATCAACTCAATTTTATTAATCAAAATTCTCCCTCCAAAAAATGTTTAAGAATGCCTTTATATAGGCTTACAAATAAACCCTAATTCTTGTAGGAAAAGAAAACTAAATAAAAGGAAACTCTTAAACCCTAAACTTTAGGAACAAGAAACCTAAATAAAAGAAAGCTAAAACTCTTAATAATACCTTAACAATAAAACAGTTAAAACCAAAAACGGCAACTTTTCTGGAGTACTTGCGGTCGCAAGGTCTATGGACCCTTGCGGCCGCAAGATCCACAGTTCCTCCAATCTTGCTTCCTGGTCCGAATCATATCATACTCCCCCTCTTGAAAAGGATTTTCCCTCAAATCCGCTCTTGGCCGATCATTAAAATGTCCTTTGATTCAAACTTGAGACCCATACCATTGTCCATTATTCCACCCCTTTTTCCCTAGATCAAACAACTCGTGATCCTGAACACTTAACAAAACTTTCTTACCCTTACTCTCAACTAGCATCCTCCTTTGGTCTTCATGCACTTGGCTTGGCGTTAGTGTTACGAGTGTGATTGGATTCTGATTAAACATGAAGGAATATTTGTTGGTGAATCCATCATGCTTCACTTGACGATCATATTACCATGGCCTTCCAAGTAATAAATGTCTTGCATTCATAGGAACCACATCACATAAGACTTCGTCCTCGTAGACTCCTATACGAAATGTCACAAGCACTTGTTTCTCCACCTTTACTTCCCCACGATCATTCAACCATTGAAGTTTGTAAGGTTGAGGATGCCTTGATGCTGTCAAACCCAACTTTTCCACCATGAAAGTGCTAGCGACGTTAGTATAAATACCTCATCAATAATCACACTACCAACCTTGTCATTGATGCGACACCGTGTGTGAAAGAGGTTATCGCGTTGATCAAATTCTTCCTCTTTAGCTTGCATATTCAACACGCGACGAGAAACCAAGGCCTCTAGATTTATAAAGTCCCCCTCGGCTACAATGTCTTCATGTTCATAATCCTCTTCTTCTACCACCTCATTTCCATGTACCACCATAACCCGTTGATTGGCACACTCACGCGCCAAGTGTCCCCACCCTTTGCACTTGAAACATTGCACTTCCTTAGACTTCAACCTGGGATTTTCAGCTTTCCCTTGGGGCTCTTGCGGAATCGTAGCCACTTTTGCTTCGGGCTCAACCTTGCTTGCGATCTTATCTTGTTGTTGCATAAGAGTTGAACTACTTGGACGAGTGGTACTCCTCCTCTTTTGCTGTTGTTCTATCTTGACTGCCATGTGAACCATTTCACCCAAGTCCTCGTATTGGTGTAAATCAACAATATCTGCAATATTATGATTCAAACCTGCCAGAAATCTTGTCATTGTTACTTTGGCATCTTCACCCAAATTGGCCCTAGCAGTCAACATCTCCATCTCCTAGTGATAGTCTTCAACACTTTTTGAACCCTGTGTCAACACGCAATTTATGTAGAACACCCCTATAATAGTGATTAGGAACAAACCGATGGCCACAAGGCACTTCATTTCTTCCCATGTAGTAAAATCCAATTCTTCTCCTATCACCTATCATTTGATCCCACCAGATACTAGCATAGTCCACGAACTCGGCGGCAGCTAATTTGACCTTCCGCAATTCAGTGTAGGTATAACAATCAAATACTTTCTCGATTTTTATTTCCCAATCAAAATACTCATCTGGATCACTTGACCCCTTAAAAACAAGAATCTTTAACTTTATGGTTTCCCAATTATTTTCCTCTCTCATTGGAATCTCTCGCCTTCCTCTTCCATGATTTTCTCCCAAACCGAGCTCATTAAATTCTTCTTCTAATTGGTTACCTCTTTGAGCTCTACGTTCCCTAGGTTCCTCCCTTCGCCTATCCTCCTCAAGTCTATCAAATCTCTCATTTATTTGAGCAAACTTAACCTTAAAATCTTCCATGTGGGCGAGTATCACATCCATATATTGTGTTGGATTAACAATAGGGACCCCTTTAGCTGGAGTTTCGTCGGTCATAATGATTGTTGGTGATTCTCTTCCTTACGTGTATGCACTCAAGATAACAAACCCTAGAACAATTAGGATTTCAAAATTGAAAGACAACACGATTAAACAAGGATTGATGATCCAAGTTTAAGACAACTAGATGAATTAATTTTAAAAAATTATTTTTTTACGTGTGAACAGTACCGATGAACAGTAACCAGCGTGAACAGTGCCGATGAACAGTAACCAACGTGAACGAGAATTCCGGCTAAAAGCATGAACAGTGATTCCAGCCTGAACAGTGATTTCGGCATGAACAGGGAAATTTTTTTTTTATGAATAATAAACCCTAGGACAATTAGGCTTTAACAACTAGAACGATAATACGCAAAATTTAAGATAGAATGGAATTACCGTAACTAGGATTACTCTCATACCAAATGATACGAAAGGATATTTATGGACCCAATATCTCCTACAAAGGTATTAGGATGAATGACTCCGCGACCCAACGCCTTCGAGATGACGCGAACCTTGGAATTGTGAATGATGCCACAATTGGGATGATTCTCCAACTGATAAGTCGAATTCAATTATAAACAACGAATCCACGATGTTTATAATCCGAGCTTCCAATCCAGGACACTCAAATAAGAACGCAATTTTCTAACCAGAAATTCAACTCAATTTTATTAATCAAAATTCTCCCTCCAAACAATGTTTAAGAATGCCTTTATATAGGCTTACAAATAAACCCTAATTGTTGTAGGAAAATAAAATTAAATAAAAGGAAACTCTTAAACCCTAAACTTTAGGAACAAGAAACCTAAATAAAAGAAAACTAAAATTCTTAATAATACCTTAACAATAAAATAGCAACTTTGGAGACCTTGAGTCTATGGATACATGGCATAAGATCCCGCAGTTCCTCAAATCACTTCTGGGTATCATGATGAACAGGCGGCCGATTATGTAAAGCTCTCTGCTAAGTTTGAGTCTATTTCTAATAAGCCTCTGCAGAATTGGTATACCACGACCGGTCCGCTCCTGATGCCCGTAGACCTAGTAGACCGTTTTGGATATACTATCCCCACTCTTTCCCCTAGCTTTACCGATTGGTCATCTGCCGATCCGCTACCTAAGGTTGAGGATCTCAAACCCCAGGTCCTCAACAATGTAATAAACCTTGTATAGTTGTGAGGTTCCCGGGGTGCGACCCGCGCCCCACGTGCCCTTGGTTAGGGGTGCGCGTACGTGCGGATGCGGGACACCACTGCTCTCGTTCCACCCTCCCTTGTTTAGAGGAAGACAAAATCAAAAGTGCGAGAGGAGTGCTGTCTATATTAGAGCGTTGGAATGCGCCCTGGTTGCCTTTAGTGGATTTTTTATCCAATATGGGAACTTAGGGTTTCCCGCATCAAGTTATCCCTTTTTTAGGGGATACCAGGATATGGGAAGGCATTACCCTTTCATTCCCATGTTTCCTTTTTTAGGGGAAAACGAAAAAGTGCAAGAAAAGATATTGCGACGCCCCCACTATGGATTTTAATAAAAATAGCCTTATGGTCCGTTTCAGATCACTATGGGAGCTTTGGGTTTCCTGCATCAAGTTATCCCTATTTTAAGGGATATCAGGATATGGGAATACATCACCCTTCCATTCCCATTTTCCCTTTTTTAGGGGATAACGAAAAAGTGCAAGAAAGAGATGTTGCGAGGCCTTGGATGCGAAAGTTTTAGAGTCGCCATCTTTATTTTAAGGCAAAATAAAGCAAAACCAACAAGAAGACAAATAAACCCGAGAGAAAAGCGGGTTCGGAGGCTAAGTTACGAGTTGGGAAGGTGCTAGGCACCTTTCGGCCTTTCGATCTCAAAAGTGGTTTTAGGCAAGTATGCTTATTGTTATATTTATTTAGCAAATAAATAAAACATTAAAAAATACAGGAAATTAAAAAAAAAA
>JABEVN020003444.1:0-18220 GCA_013146195.2 Codonopsis lanceolata | reverse complement strand
TTTGTCTTGCTCTAGAGCTTGATTAACTTCAAGTTCATAAACCTTTAAACTTGCGTAGAGACTACGAAGAGTCATCTCGTTTAAGTTCTTAGATTCTTTCATAGCCGTGGTCTTCACATGCCATAAGCTACCTAGAGAGCCTAGAAACCTCATGTTCATTTCCTTTTGTCATCGTTTACCAAGAGAAAAGCAACTATTTATTACCTCAATCGAATCATATGCTTGTCTCAAGGTTTCCTTAGGATCCTTTTTGAAAGAATCAAAGCGGCTGGATGTATGTATATTTTTTGTTGTCTCTTGTGTCTTGGTCTCCTCCAAAGTATTCTACAAGAGCTTCCCACATCTTTCGCGGTTGTACATCGAATCACTTGCTTTTGGTATGTGCTTGTGTCTAGAGAGCTGGTGATTATGTTGATTGCTTTTGTCAAGTTCTACCACTTTCTATCATCCTCTGTCCATTCGATTCTTCTTTAGGAACTTGCGGGGTTCCGATGGAGGCTAGAAGATTTGCCTTCATTGGTACATGTTGACTGCGGTGACACATTTCCATAACTTGTTGTCAATAGAGTTCATGAATCTCATTACTTTATCCTTCCATACATCAAAATGTCCTTCGTCCAATATTGGGACGTGGTTAGCATTAGATGTAAATATAGTGTGTTTGTGCCATTATATCGTATCTCTCAAGAGTTTAATCTTGGAAAAACTTGTTTTCAAAGAGTAAGGCTCGATACCAATTGTGGGTCCCAATGAGCACAATAATAAGGCTAGAAGGGGGTTGAATAGCTTATTAACACTTAAAAACTTTTAAGTAAGTTCCTTGAAAGTTACTTGCAATCTATAGAAAAGAATCAAGTAGCGGAAGACCTTCAAGAAAGTTGTTCAGTGCGCGATAAGGACTACCGTAGACCTTTGACAGTTTATTAATTTGTAAATGGATAATATAAACAATGAAACTAAGCAGTTCAAATATCGGACAAGCGATGAAATAACACAAGTATTTTGGGATGGTTCACACTATAATGAGTGCTACGTCCACCACCAAGCGATCAACCTTGGATTAAATTGTGCACTATGTTTTCCACTTAGATCAATTACAAAGAATATCCCTAATGGATCGTGTACAAAATATTGACTTGTGTTTGGGTCTAGGGAATTAAATATACGTAAATACAAGATATTTAATTAGTGCTGATATAGTTAATGGAAGTTAACAACAAGAAGATTAAAACAATAAGTGTTGATGAGCGGCTTCTTGTTGTTGACGAGGACTTCTAGATGCTGTTGAGGATCTATTGAATGCACTGAGTGAAAGACTTGGAGTTATGAAGTTTGAGCAATCCTTTAAGTGTTCGATTGATTACATGCAGTTGTCTTGTTCCAGTCTTCATAGCGTATTTATAGCAGTGCACTTCAAAAGATCGTTGGAGAAGGCGAAGACTTCAACGACTCTTTTCATAAATGCATTAAATGCATGGGGCTGTCGATCAAGGATTTCGTCTTCACAGAATATCTAGAGCAGGTAATGATTTCGAGATCTTGAAAAGGTGGGCGATTTGGTGTCGAATCGAGATTGTAAGCGAAAGTAGGGGCGATCGCTTTTCCTTCTTTCAGCTGTTCATGACGAAAAGTCTTCACCTTTTCGGAAGAAGTTGCTTTCGGCGGCTTGACATGTTAGGGAATGTCTTGGATTAATTCAAATAACATATTGGAATAAGTTTGAATTAATCAATAAATCTTCTTTGGAAAGGACACGTCGTCAAGTAGGTGGACACGAGGTCTACCGATCTTAACCTTTTGAGAGGTCTTCGGTGAAGGCTGTGAAGAGATCTTCCGGTGAACACGAAAAGTCCTAAAAAACAATACAAGGCAAAGTTCTATACACGGTTGCCACGCACGCTAATCGTCTGTGCCCGATTAGCCTTAGTATAAAACTAATGTAATGTCTTGACGGATATAAATCTAACATAAGAATCAGCACCTTCCCAATAAATCAAGCTTGTGGAGGACTTTGCGCAGTGGTGCGTCTGTATAGACTATAATTACATGTGCAGAAAAATAAGCCATTTGTTTTCGGGCAGCTATGACAAGCGAGTAGGCTAATTTTTCTATATTAAAATAATAACCCTCAATAGGACTGAGGACCTTTGATACATAGTACACAGGTTTTTGAATTCTACCGCATCCACAACTAAAACAACGACCACTGCTGGCCTGTGGTACGCTAAATACGCTCTGCGCACAAAGGGCTCCACAGGTATGAGGCTACTAAGGAGTGGTGGCTTGCCAAGATATTCCCTGAGCTGCTCGAGGGCTTTGGCACATTCATCGTTGCATTCAATTTGTTGCCGTGCAAGACCTTGAAGAATGGAAGACATTTCTCCGCTGACCGGGAAATGAAGCGACGAAGGGCAATGATTATGTTGTTTAGTTGTTGGATGTGCTTGATGCAGACTTCACATCACGATGAATCACAGCTTTGGAGTATCCAATGTGAAGGTAGTACAAACCTTGGGCTGATCTAATGCATATCTCAAGTCTCTCCTTCCAACTCAAGCTAGGGAGATCGGATCCATAAAGATGACTCTTCAATGTGCCATTCTCCATGTACTCGTTTAATGAATTACAAAAATATTAAACAAGAACTCCATTTGTTAAATACAAAGAATCCACTATATAATATTTTGAAATGTTTCACCTAAAGTGTCCACTTTCAAAAATAATGTGTATTATCTCGATAAAATCTCAACTTTACCATTCCCAGTTGATATTAACAAATTAATTATGTTCAAATATTTTTTATAATTATGACCTACTCTTAGACTAGTATATATCCATTAATTATTAAGACTAGTATATTTAATGAAGGATATAGTAGAAAAATAATTGTTCTACTTTAGAAAGGGATAAGAAGTTCAAAATAGATATTAAAAAAATAGTAATTAATGTAGTATTTTTGAGAGGGATAAAGTAATTTAAATTAATTTGGTTTTCAAAATAGAAGAACAAATCAGATGACCTCTATAAAAATTGTAAATATAAAAAAGCTATCATTATTGGGTTTTGAAATGTCACGTGAAAGTCATTATCTAGTTATAAATAGGCAAAACACACAAACGGGCCACCCAACTTTGGACCATATTGCAATTCGGCCACCGAAACTTTGGTTCATCTATTTTGGTCACCCTACTTTTGTTCTGTTGCAAGTGACCCCATTTTTTAACGGACGTTAAATTTAACCGTTAAGTTAAATTAAAAAGGGATCAAATCGTAAATAATAGAACTTTGGGGTTACATATTTGTGTCAACAATGTTCATCTTCCCATCTTCATATTATTCATCTTCACGGAAAAAAATCCTAGAACCTAGAAAAATTCCCTCAACCGATCACTCCCAAATTCGGACAGAGCTCCGCCTCCTCCATCTCTTACCATTCCGACCAAGCAAACCCCTCCCTCAAATCTAAGAGTCAGATTCTCCGATCCATCGCCAGTGAATCATTCTTCCGATCCATCGCCAGTGAATCAAATCTGAGAGTCAGATTCTTCCGATCCCCGCCCCTGTTCCAGCGTGACCTCCGCCCAGCCGCCATTCTCCATTGTTGACGCCAACAAAAGCGCCGACCTTCCTTCTTAGCTTCCGGCAAGATCTGTCATGGAAATCTTTCCGCAAACTCCCTCTCCAGTTCTCATTTTCTTCTACAGCGCCCCCTCCCCCAAATCCGCCATAGCCATCGTCTTTAGTCCTACTGTCTCCCTCCGATCTTGAATATCGAAGTGATCGATTCTCCATTACCCGAATTATCCTTCAATTTCGAGTCCAGCCAGCCCTTGTTCCAACGTGACCTCCGCCCAGCCGCCATTCTCCATTATTGACGCCAACAAAAACACCGGCCTTCCTTCTTTGTTTCCGGCCAGATCTGGTCATGCAAATCTCCCTGCAATCTCCCTCTCCGGTTCTTTTTTCTTGAACAGCGCCTTTCCCCCAAATCCGCCACAATCGCCGTCTTCAGTCTTGCTTTCTCCCTCCGATCTTAAATATCAGATGCTATACTGGGGATGTTCAACATGGGTTTTGTTTGTATGAAAAAGAATTCTATCACCGTGGGTTTTGTTTGTATGAACAATATCTGGGTTTTGTTTTGTTTGAGTTTTGTATGAATATCTGGGTTTTGTTTATGAGGTTGCTTAAAAAAAATGTCCTGGTCTAACTGGGTTATTTCAAAAAATGGAGGTGGGAAGTTGCTTAAAAAACTGGAGGTCTCCATCTTTTTTTCCTTCTCAATTCCAGTCAAATTCATTCAATTGACTTGAGCAGATGAAGATGGGTCTAGCTTTTGAGTTTTCATAATAAAGCGGGTTAACATTCTTTGGTTTTCTTCCCGAAGAAGATGAAGATCAACAGTAAATATTATTGACCCCAGATGTGTAACCCCTAAACATTGTTAAGTTACAATTGGACCCCTTTTATAGGGGCAAAATAGAGAAATTACAAAAAGTTAACGTCCTAGTCTAACGTCCGTTAAAAAATGGGGTCACTTGCAACAGAACAAAAGTAGGGTGGCCAAAATAGATGAACCAAAGTTTCGGTGGCCGAATTGCAATATGGTCCAAAGTTGGGTGGCCCGTTTGTGTGTTTTGCCTTATAAATATAATTGAACATTATTAATTTTAAGTTTTCAACCACTTATACAAAAAAAAAATTACTCTTATTTTTTTGAGGTTATTTTTTATTCTAATGAGCAGCGTAAAGCTACATACACAAAATAAGTATCAAATCTTTTGTACAAAATGATGTGACATTTTATGTTAACTTATATGATATCTTATATGCTTAAATATTATGATAAGAAATTAAACCAACTCGATGACGCATAAGATAACATTATTTTATATACAAATTTAAGTACGCATTAAGTGGCTATATCATTACTCTAACTTGTATACAGTTATACAAATGTATTTATTGAAACATTTCTTTCACTTTATAGTTGTTCCTTGGAGATAAGATCTATTTCCTCATTAAAACATTTGCCTTTAACATCACAAAAATGTCAGGTATTTCACTAGGAAAAAACATTGTAAATTACTCCCTATGTTCTTCTCAAAGAGAGCATATTTAAAAAGTATAATTATTAATGAATATATAACTAGTATAAGAGTTGTTAATAATTATAATAATACTTTAGTATAATCGATCGATATATTAATATCAAATGTGAAAGGTAATGGTGAACTGTTATAGATGGAGATCGTTGACATGATTTTTAAAAATGGATTTTTAAAAAAAACATTCAAAAATAGTATAGTGAATTATTTGCCCTGAACGAAAGGAATAGTTAATTACTTTCTTCGTTCCGCGTAAAGAGACTCTGTTTGGAAATCAATTTTTTTAAAAAAAATTGATACTTTTAGAAGTCCATTAGTAATAAAAATGATATTTTTATGCATTCATTTTTTAAACTAAACTTTTTAAGTGAAACATACAAAAATAAAATAGTGGATTGTTTTTACGAAACTGAGGGAGTAGTAGTTAATACTTAATATATATCTTTAATTAATTAGGTCATCTTTTGAATCCAATGTTTTTGCCAATACTGTTGAAGAAGACGATAACATTTTCGGAACAATATTTCAAAAAACGGACTTTTGCGGTTACAAAAAATGGTTGAATTTTGAGGTTACAAACTTTAAAAAAAAAAGAAAAAAGAACTAGCCAGAATCTTACCCTTAAATTTTCTAATGTACTATTGGGTTTTAGATGTATTTTAGGGTGTTTAACGGCTTTTATTTGGGGTGTTAATTTACTGTTTAATGCTGTTTGTTGGAGGTGTTAAATATTGTTTGTTTGGAGTGTTTAATTATGGTTGTTAAAAGTGGTTTCTCAATTGAAACATTTCTTTCACTTTATAGTTAGTTGTTCCTTAGAGATAAGATCTATTTCCACATTAAAACATTTGCCTTTAACATTATAATAACTAGTTTTTTTTAATCAGTGTGTTAAATGCATGTCAACTAAATCGTATATAAACAAAATAAAGAAGATAAAAAAATCTTAAATGATAAAATAAGAATAATCGGTTTATAAACAATTACACGTAAGTATATCAAACAAACTTGATTTTTTTCCGTCCTACAAATAAAATTTGAACTCAAATAAGTTCTTCATTTTGAATGATTACTTTTATTAAATTATTTTTTTATTTTATGAATAAATAAATTTCTGATAAGAAAATGAACTAAAATAAAAAATAACGAAATTATTTAAGTAACCTCAGTTTAAATTGTTTTTGTTTTATTGACTCCGTAACTATTATTTTTGTTCCAACAAATATTTTTATTTTACTAACATATTTTTGTTTTACTTTTTTATAAGAATTTTTTTAAAACTTTTGTTCCGTAAATTATTTTATTTTACTAACCTCTGTATTAAATTATTTTTGTTTTGTTGATTATGTAACTTATTTTTTTATAGTGGTTTGTTCCATAAATTATTTTTATTTTACTAACCTCTTATATTTTTGTTTTCTTGACTCCGAAACTATTATTTTTGTTTTAGTTACTATTTTTTTTCTTTAAAGAGAGAAAAATGTTTAAACGTAATTAAAAGTGAGGAGATGGTGGTGATAATAGAGATAATATGGAGAATACAGGAGAGAGAAAGAGAAATACAACTAGAAGAAAGAAGATAGGAGAGAGAAAGAGTAGAATGGTAACTCAAAAGTCAAAAATTCAAAAGAGTGATTTTGGAAGGAAAAATATATCTTTACCATTATAAATATATAGATGTCATGTATTTCACCACGAAAAAACGTTGTAAATTACTCTCTATGTTCCTCTCAAAGGGAGTATGTTTGAAAAGTTTAATTATTAATGAATATATAACTAGCATAAAAGTTGTTAGTAATTATAATAATGCTTGAGTATAATCGATTAATATATTAATATCAAATATGAAAGGTAATGGTGAACTGTTATATATGGAGATCGTTATCATGATTTTTAAAAGTGAATTTTTAAAATGAAATATCCAAAATTAGTATAGTGAATTATTTGCCCGTAACGAAAGGAATACAAATGACACTTTTAATAGTTCATTAGTAATAAAAATGACATTTTTATGTATTTATTTTTTAAAGTGAATTTTTTAAGTAAAACATACAAAAATAAAATAGTGGATTGTTTGCACGAAACTGAGGGAGTAGTAATTAATACTGAATATATATATATTTAATTAATTAGGTCATCTTTCTTAAAATTCAAAATTTTAAAATTATTTCAACGCTGTTGGGCTAGCTCTAAGTATTTGCAATAAAGGTTCTCTACTTTTTTGTTGGTATTTGGGCAGTAATTGTAAGCTTAAACACAAACACACAGATAGTTATAATTGAAACGAAAAAAGTATTCAGCATCTTACAATGGTTTCAGTTTTACTCTCTCTCTCTCTCTCTCTCTCTCTCTCTCTCTCTCTCCACCTCAAGCGTGTATATATATGATTGAAACACATACCTTGCTATTCAAACATATAGCTCTCTCTCTCTCTCTCTCTCTCTCTCTTTCTTTGTCTCTCTATTTCCTTGTCAATCTCTCTCTCCTCAGTCTCATACCATTTAAAGATGAGCTTTATTCCTAAGAATACTAAGCTCACCGTTAAGAACAAAATTTATGAGTGCCACTCATGCGATAAGAGCTTCCCCACCAGGCAAGCCCTATCTGGGCATTACAATGCCCATCGGTCTGAGAAAAATAAACCATTTTCATCCCTTGCTGTGAAAACTAGTGATCAGGTCCCCCGGCCAATTGATGGGGTGAAAGAGAATCGTTCTGATGCACAAATACCCTCCGTGGAAACTCATGAGGGTTCATCTGAAAAAGCTGCGACGAGTGACCCATTTATCAAGAGCGAGGATGTTCAAGCTCCGTCGAAGAAACGGAGGGTGGATTCGGAAATAGATTTGGAGCTCAGACTTTGAGCTCCATTGCGCGTCTAGCTCTCACTCATTCCGTCACTTTTTTCTCTTTTTTTCCGTTGTTGGTTCTTCTTCCATTTGTGCTTTTTATTGTTACTTAGTTTTAATTTATAGTTATGCTTTCTTTGACGAAATGTTAAGGATTTTGTTCTCCAAGTCATATTGATATTATTTGTTATCGATAGTTGCACTTTTGGGAGCGGAAGTGTTTTTAAATTTTGTACTTGTGGAATAATGCTATAACAAAAGAAATTACTTACTCGCGATTCAGACATTTAAGTTAAAAGCTTAAAAGGCTTGACTTGCCAAATGAGACTAATTTCTTAGGATCGAGAATGTATATGATAATCAATTATTGAAGACAATACCAATGAACTCTGACTCAACTAGTACTCATCACTTGTCATAACAAAGACATCAGGTGTTCAATTCCCATCAGTCATTAGAGGCACCTTGATTCTTCATTATTCTTAACTGAGAGGTCGAAAGTTTAAGCCTCACTAGAGGTATTGTTGTGGTTCAATATTCCAAAACAAAGACACCATTTAGTACTCTTCACTTCTATTAACGGTGAGGTAATTTGTTCAAACCTTAATTATCGGTGCCTGGTACTTCATTATTACGGATCATTATAACGGAAAGGTCAGGTTTAATTATATGCTATCAAGGCATTAAATGGTAATAATTTAGAGCCTAGTTGCTCCTCCAAGTTTATTACACCATCAATTCAAATTTACTCTTCAAATTCAAGTTGGAATAAATCTTATTATGAATTTGCTATAAATAATTAGTTAGGACTGTTTATTTTCTAATTTCATTTGTACTCTAAACAACGAGATAAACTATGTAATCAAGATACCTTCATAATAAACTAGTACTTAAAGTCTCTCGGTTTCTAATTTTACCTGGTATCAGTCTATCAGATCACTAGTATCCCTTTCTAGTTTTACATGGGATCAGAGCACTAGTACCCCTCAACGATCCTATATATACTTTTTCTTCTTTAGTTCAGTTCTCATGGATGAATCCATGATGGTTCTTCTCCACCAACCCAATCCGTCAACCTTACCACTATCGACGTTCCACTTGAACAGACCACCACCAACCCTTCAAAATCCAATCTCTATGTCGTGACTAAACAACTGAAGCAAAGTGGTAGTTGGGGCGGCGATGATATGATGATAAATAGAGGGGGCGACCGCCGAGGTTTCCATTATGATGTTAAGATTTAATCTCATTTATTATTATTGTTGTTATTGTTATTAGGTGTATTGTGGTTATAGGTGTTTAATGGTGTTTGTTTGGGGTGTTAATTACTTGTTGTTCATTGGGGGTGTCAAATGATGTTTATTTGGAGGGGTTATTGGTGTCTGTTTAAGAGTTAATTTTGTTTGAGCTTGGTTATTTTCCTAACCAAGTTGGGTGATTTTACAAAGTAACACGGTGCACATTAATTAACTAAATAAAGGGTAAAACCAAAAATTCAATTATTAAACATGGCTTTAGATATTTTAATTAAATGTTCTAGAATCCTTATTTTTTGTGGGATGAACAGTATATACGAGGCATATAGTATTTTTAATTTCGACGATCCCAAAAAAAGAAGGAAAAAAAATAAAAGCGAATTGTGGCATCTTGGTACGTAATCCTGTTGATAGTATTATCGATAATTATAAGTTCGTAAGGAGACCTAATTGTTTGAGTACCATTTTTATTTCAAGTCATCAATTTCAATTCTTTCGAGAAATATGATTTGTGAACTTTCTATCTTTGCAAGGACGATCATGTTTGATGATAAAATACCTCTTTAGTTCTATCAAAGAATTGAATCAACTATTAGGGCCGCCGGTGCATACGTTTCAAGACTTTGCTTAGCTTGTTTTGATTTTTTATTGGTGTCCTAGTAAATTATTATAGAGGCCTCGCTATTAGAGAATAATATATTTATTTATTATTCTTATATATTTGTAATTATTAGTTAGTAATAATTACCTTGTATAGTTCTTTCAAATTATTGAATCACTTATTTATAGGGAGAATTACAATTAGTGTTACACTTGGAGTACCTCATTGAGACCATCCTCGGTGGTTTGGATGATGACTACCGCCACATCGTGGATGTGGTTGAAGGACGGGACACCCCATATCCTTTGATGAGCTTCTTGAAAAACTCATCAATCACGAGCTACTCTTGAAACAGTCTCATCCCGTGTCGTTCTCGCACCCTGCTTTGGCCAATCCTCCTGTCCCAAGGATCAATAGCTCGTTTGCTCGGCAATCCTCTTCGCAAGCTCGGCATCAGTCCTCGCAACCTCGGCAGCCTTCCCAGTCCTCGGCATCTGCTCCTCGCCCACAACGACCATATCTGGGTAAGTGTCAAGCATGCCGCCAAGAGGGCCACTCAGTTGCTCCCTACCCCAACTTTCAACTGGTCACCACCACATCTCTACCCACCACACCCAACTCGGCAAGTGGCTCCAAGTGGAAAGCACGGGCTTACCTTGCAACCACGACAGACACTGGGACACCGAGTTAGCTACTCGGCAGTGGTGCTTCTCACCATGTCACTAGCAACCTTAGCAACCTCTCGCTACACTCCACCTACACGAACATGGACGACATGGTCATTGGTGATGGTACTGAGTTAACTATCTCTAAAACTGGTT
Source organism: Codonopsis lanceolata (assembly GCA_013146195.2). Classification (NCBI taxonomy): domain Eukaryota; kingdom Viridiplantae; phylum Streptophyta; class Magnoliopsida; order Asterales; family Campanulaceae; genus Codonopsis; species Codonopsis lanceolata. The sequence goes on along the minus strand of JABEVN020003444.1, from coordinate 7,585 downwards.
TCTCCGCTCTTCATACACCCTCACACACTTTTTCCCTAGATAATGTTCTATTTGTTCCTGACATGAAAAAGAACCTTATATCTATACCTTAATTTTGTATTTCTAATAATACCTCCATTGAGTTCTTACCAACTTCTTTTCATGTGAAGGATGTGTTGATAGGGAGAATACTGCTGACCGGATAATCTAAGGACGATGTGTATGAATGGCCGACCAAAGCTACCCCACCTCGCCCCTTTGCTTGTGTTAGCTCCAAAGTCTCTGACCAGGATTGGCATCATCGACTTGGAAATCCGTCTGGCCCTGTCCAATGACAGATACTATCTAGCCTAGGTTTAGATTTAGACACTACTCGCAATCATCTTCTTCATTGTAATTATTGTCTTTCTAATAAAAGTCATAAACTTCAGTTTCATCAAAATACTATTGTGTCTACTCTCCCTCTGCAAACTATTTATACTGCTGTTTGAACCTCTCCCCACCATTGATGGGTTTAAATACTATGTGATTTTTGTAGATCATTTTACTCATTACATCTAGCTTTACCCGCTCAAACGCAAATCTGAGGTCGCCACCATCTTTCCCAAGTTTAAAGCCCTAGTCAAAAACTTTTTTTTAAAACAACCATTGTCACTTTTTACTCGGACAATGGAGGCGAGTGCATGGGGATCGCTCGAGACTCTGGCTTGGTCGCTTACCTATCAGCCCATGGCATCTCTCACCTCACCTCGCCACCTCACACCCCAGAACATAATGGGTTCTCCGAACGTCGCCACCGGCATATTGTTGAAACTGGTCTCGCTTTCCTTTCTCGAGCATCTCTTCTGCTGCCTTTCTGGTCATTTGTCTTCCCAACAGCGGCCTACTTCATTAATCGTCTTTGGACACCCACTCTTGTTCACTAGTCTACCTACCATAAACTCTTTGGTTCTCCGCCAAACTACTCCAAACTTCGTGCCTTTGGCTGCCTTTAATACCCTTGGCTCTGCCCTTATTCCACTCATAAACTTTCTACTCGCTCCACCCCCTATGTTTGCCTCGGCTACTCGCTCACTCAGAGTGCTTATCTCTATTATGATCCGAACACTACCAGGCTATTTATATCTTGTCACTACAAGAAAAATGAACTCTTGTGACACTATGTAAGAGACTCTTTTTTAAATGCCTCATAAAGTTATCTATCGGGGCTTTTTAAAATGTCGTTTTACTAAGTACTACTTTAGTTTTTGAAAAGCCTCATAAAAGGGTCTATTAAGGCTTTTCAAAGTGTTATTTAATTAAGTATTGTATTGTGGCACTCCACAAAAGGCTCAATTTTTGTTGCCGCCCTAATAATTCAGAATCGCGGGGTTTTTTTTTACTTTGGCGCACAAACCATTTCCCATTCCCTACTTCTTACTTTTCCCTTTTCCCTAGTTATTTTCCCCCAATTCCCAGCCACTTTCTTCTCTTCTCCTTGCCCAATTCCCAGCAGTTTCTCTCTTCAATCTTCTTCTTCAATTCCAAAATTGGGGTTTTGATTTTGCAGGTGCTAGCCACGTAAGTTCCTCTCTTCATCTCTCTATCTCTCCATCTATAATTTTGCAGTTTCTCACTATATCTCTATTCTTCAATTAAAAAAATTGATGTTTTGATTTTGTTGTAATTCTTCTTCCTTTTCGAAAGCAGAGCTCGCGACTGGACATTACAAACCTAATTTGATCCCATCGTTTGAAGGGAGCTAGGGGAAGAAACACAAACGAGGAGGGAAGCAAGAGCCTTAATCACCAACTTTGATCCAAACGATTGTACGATTTTCAATTTCGTGGATGCTAGATCTGCCCTGCCGCTCACTTCACAGGCCAGCTTTTTCAATTTTTCTTATTTGATTTCAAAATGAGTGAAAGTGATTTGTTAATTTTTTCCCCTCGGTTTTCATTTTCTATTAACCAACTTGTTTTCTTTTGTTTGATAGGGATGAAGCGATTACGAGATGATGTATTTGCGAACTCGCAATTTAAGCGGCCATTTGGTTCTTCTCGTGGAGAATCGTGAGCTTTTTATCTCTCCCTCTCTATCACTACTAATGTTTGATTTTTGGGGTTATACACTAAGCATGATTGGTTGTTGTTTTATTTTGAGTTGAATTGTTCGGTTTTCCCTGGTGTGTTGTGATGATTTTATAGTTCGACTGATGATTCTTAGGTTAGTTGTCTTTGCCATGCAATCGTGTTGCGCAAAGTTTCCCAATTGAGTGTTAGTGTCTGATTTCGATTCTGCTTTTATGGGGCTTATTATTGAATCCGTTCGATTTGTTTGATGGTGTGTGGTGTTTAGGTAGATACTTATGTGATAATGAATCTTTGGTGTTACGTATCGTGTGTTTAGAAACTTTGATTTGACGATGTTCTTTTATCTTGCTTGACTTGCTCATCGAAATGTTTGAAATGAACGAATAGGAAATTTCTTAACTTTTCTACATAAGCCTGTCTAAGCAATTTTACTTGACAGTCTAGGGTTTCTCTTAGGGCCTGATTGTTCCATATAGCAAAAATTTGAAAGGTGGTTAGCAGGTTGGAAGAAATAATTGTTATCTAAAGGGGGTAAGCTTACGTTAATTAAGAGCACTTTGTCAAATTTACCCACGTACTTCATGTCGATCTTTGCTCTTCGTTGTCGTGGCCAATAGGCTCAAAAAATTAGAAAGGGACTTTCTATGGGACGGGCCTGCAGATGAACGAAAATATCATCTGGTTAACTGGAATACTGTGTGTCATAACTTGAAAGGAGGAGGCTTAGGGGTGAAAAGGCTCAAAGTCTTCAATGTCGCCCTTTTGGGGAAGTGGCTTTGGAAGTTTCTAACAGATAAGGAGGCATTGTGTAGGAGGGTGGTGGTGGGTAAGTATGGGGAAAGCGATCACCTTTGGTTCCCCAACGAGGTTCATTCCTCTTACGGGGTGGGACTGTGGAAGGGCATCGTGAAGAGGTGGGAGTCTTTTAAGCATTTCATCACCTTTAGCATGGGTACTAGATCTCCAGTTATATTTTGGAGGGATAAGTGGTGTGGTGACAGGGAGCTACGGAGTATGTTCCTCGACCTGTTCAATATTGCTGAAAATAAAGACAAGTACGTGAGTTCAGTCCTTCAGCTAGAAGAGGGTAGCATGGTGTGGAATCCCTTGTTTCATATAAATTTCCAAGATTGGGAGATGAATGTGAAGGGGCAGTTCTTTGCATTGCTGTATTCCCAGGAGGGTTTAGGAGGTAGGGAGGACAGAGTGGTTTGGGAGGGGGCAGCGAGTGACGTGTTCTCAGTTAAGTCGTTTTATCATAGTTTGACAGAAGATGAGAATTCATTTCCATGGAAATCCATGTGGAAACCTAATGCTCCAACTAGAGTGGAATTTTTTTGTGGGAAGTCGCCAATGAAGCCATTCTTACGAGGGGATAATCTAAGGGCTAGGAAAAAGGTTTATGTTACCTGGTGTTACTTGTGTTAAGGAGATGGAGAAAGTGATCACATATTCATTCACTGTCCTGTAGCGAAGGAAATCTGGGACTACATTCTGATTATGTTTTGCTTATCTTGGGTTATGCCTAGATTGATTAAAGATCTTCTTTTAGGCTGGTCTCTGTACAAGAGAAGGAGGAGGACAGCATATGGGAATCTACTCCTCTGGCAGTTTGCTAGATTTTGTGGGGGGAGAGGAACCGTAGAGTCTTCGAGAATGAGGAGCTTAGCGTGGATAAGCTTAAGGGGCAGATCATCCGGACATTGTTCCTTTGGTGTAATGAGTCGGATCCGGGTTCCGACAGCTCTTTTGTAAATTTTTTGACAGATTTTTGATTAGTTAAGTTTTTGGTCATATACTTCCGGTGTACATAGGTTGCGTCACCTGTTTTGGCACGTATTAATATTACTCTTACTTATCAAAAAAAAATTGTTGTTTTATGTGTAAGGTGATATGGAGAGTGTCCATCATCTTTTGTTGTACTGTCCAGGGGCGAGGGAGTTATGGAATTTTCTACTTAATCTATTTCACCTTTCGTGGATAATGCCAAGCTCTGTCAAGGAGCTTTTCCATGGTTGGTCCCTGTATAAGCGTAGAAGGAGGAATAGTATTTGGTCGCTGGCCTTCTGCTAGATTATCTGGAGGGAAAGGAATCATACGGTCTTTGAGAATGAAGAGATGGATGTTGCTAGATTGAAAGAGACTCTTCAGATATGGTAAAAGTGAAAACAAGTAAGATCTATAAAGACAATCATCAAACCAGCTTACTAGAAATTACATAGTCCATGTAATTTCTTTGACCAGATATAGTTCTTTGATGATGGAGGTCAAAAATCTAAAGTGCCGGAAAAGTTTGATAACTGAAATATAAGAGCAACAGCACCCCATTAACCTTTCATAAACCTTTCCCCATTTTTGCATTAGAGTGCAGTTTTTGCCCAAAAAAATTGAATTCCCAAACCACAATTAAGTCGCAAGAACCACCAAATATCAATTCTTGGCACTTCATTCTCACTCTTTCCATCGTCTTTTCTATAATATCAAATCACACTAAGGTGTTTCCTATAGTAATGTCTTCATAAGTAATGTTTCCATTTGTTCTTCCAAATCACACTAAAGTGGTTGCTATAATATCAAATCACACTTAAGGTGTTTCCTATAGTGATGGCTCTCCAGTGAGGTTTTGAAAGGACAAATGGTGCGCTGGAGGGGAGTTGTGTAGATTATTCCCCAATCTGTATGCTCTTGCTAGAGATAAGGAGGGCTACATAAATTATGTGCTTTATTCGGAGGAGGGTAGGTCTATATGGAACCTTTCTTTTCGCAGAAGCTTTCAAGACTGGGAGATTGAGACAGTTGCGAGATTGTTTGAGTTCTTATACGCCCAGAAAGTTGGCCTTTCCAGCGGATAAAGTTTTATGGGACGTGACAAAAGTAGAGTGTTTTTGGTGAAAGGGTTTTACTCTAAACTGGACAGCAGCAACAAAATTTTATTCCTGTGGAGATAGATATGGAAAACTGGGGTTCCAAGTAGAGTGGCTTTTTTGGCGTGGGAGGTAGCAAACGAAGCCATCTTAATAGGTGACAATTTGAGGAAAAGAGACCTTTTGTACACTAATTGGTGCTATCTCTTTAAGGGGGGTGAAGAGAGTGTTAACCATTTGATGCTCTGCTGCCTGGTGGTGTGGACTCTATGGTCTGCGGTTTTTGGCTTGTTTAACATTTTGTGGGTGCTCCCAAACTCTACCAAGGATCTTTTTTGGAATTGGTCTTATTTTAGGAGGAAAAAGAACAGGAATTGCCTTTGGGATGTTGCCCCATTAAGCGTAGCTAGGACGATTTGGAAAGAAAGAAATCGAAGGGGGTTTGATAATGAAGAGGGTTATATGAATGCTTTGAGGAAATCGCTTCTCTCGAACATGCTTGAATGGAGTGTAGGAAATTTGATCATACCTTGAATCTTAATGATAACACTAATGTGCGGATCTTTGTGAATATTTTCCATATTGGCTAGTGGGTATATTTTTGTGTAGTGTATACTTTTATGTCAAGGACGGATCACTTGTTTTGACGCTCTTCATATATGTAATATATATGTATATATATATATATATATATATATATATATATATATATATATATATATATATATATATATATATATATACTTTACCTTTATCAAAAAAAGTGGTAATTCTTACTTTCAAAAGTAATAAGGTCTCAAATCTCAATGACTCTGATAGCCTCAAGCTATGTCAAAAGCAATTTCTAACTTTGTCCTATGTATTTTTCAGCTACTATCTAGCAGTTTATATACAAGTAAGCCAAAGGAAGCTCTAATAATAACTTTGTCATGTTGGCTTGTCATTTCCTTTGATGTTTCACTACGAATATGTATCTCATTATCATCATGGACTTATAGGCTGATGCAGGAGCAGGTACATTCAAACTTGAGAGGTTAAATTGTCAAAACTACAAAGTTTCACAACAATTTAGGTTGGGAACGGCAACAATAAAGCTGCTAGAAGTTTAACGCATTAAAAGAAGCTGCTTGCCTAGCAGCTTTGTTGCTTTCGTTCCCAACCTAAATTGCTGTCCAACTTTGTAGTTCTGACAATTTGACCCCCTCAAGTTCTCAAGTACTTGCTCCTGCATCATAGGCCCTAACAAAATCAACAGCTTCATAATATAACACTACAACGAGTCCTTGGAAAGAAAATCTTCACAACTTTCCAAGCAGCTTTCTGACCAGCCTACAACCATTTACAAACCATTGTATCTCAGCATAACTCTTCCTTTATAATTTGATTACATGTTTTATAGCAACATCGTATGTACTCTGCTTTTGGAGTTGCTTCATGGTTGGGCAACATAGTTTCCATCTTGACTCAAAATCTGGAATCAAGGATACCAATGTAGAGATAATTATTCAACATATTTCCACTAACATCAAAAGCAGTTAATGGTGTTCACACTTTGCCTACCAAGTGAAGGCTCATGCATGAAAATATAATATAGATAATTTTTGTCATTGGGCTAGTAAGTAATGAACACTACTCACTACAACAAAAATGGTCTTTCTAGCGTTTTTTAACGTTGCTAATAGGTCTTTAACAGCGTTTTAAGCGTTGTGGAAACTAACGTTGTAATAAGTCTTTACAACGTTTAAAATTACAACGTTGTCTTATGTCATTACACAACAACATTGTGGACGATATTAAACAGTGTGCAGGCGGTGAGAACATGATGGATCGAGAGGCGGCTGGAGGAAATAGGGGTTGGACGGTGGGTTCCTTCTGCCGGATTTAATGGCGGTGGAGAGAAAGCGAGAGGACAAAGATGGAGGAGCAGATATGTTACTGAATACGTGTTGTGTGAGAGAGAGAAAGAGAGGGATGAAGAAAGAACTATGTTTTAACATTGTTTTTCTATTTACCCCTAAAGTTAATGTTATGGTCTAATGGGCGTTAGAAAATGAGTTTGCTTACAACGAGAACAAAAAGTAGGGTGGCCAAAATAGATGATTCAAAGTTTGGATTGCAGGTGAATTGCAAAAAGGGGTAAGTTAGGCGGCCCATTTGTGTGTTTCTTGGGTGACTCTACAATTTTTTCTTTCAATTTAATTATTGTACTTGACAACATATCGCTCATCACCCCATCAAATTTTTCGGACGAAAGTTTAAAACAATTAAAACAAATTACCCTATACTTAAATCACAATTTAGCCGACCTACTTTCCAACTTTTTGCAATAAGTGACTACAAACAAAATCAATTTTAATCATTATATTTAGCAAATATAGCACATTCATCACTTCATCTAATATTTTGGATGGAAAATGCTTGAAACAATTATAAAACACAGAAAATACCAACAACAAAAAATTATCATATCCAAAAAGTCTTAAAATCATAATTTTCATAACAAAAAGTCAAAAACATGTCTATGAAAAAATTCTTTAGTTAAAAACTTTTTATTTTGAAGAAAATTCATTTTTCTATTTATTTATGAAAATTATATTAAGAATTGTATTTCATTTATTATTATTAAAAGCGTTAAATTTTTGGACTATTTGGTATTAAGTTTGAAACTTT
>JABEVN020003443.1:0-18234 GCA_013146195.2 Codonopsis lanceolata | reverse complement strand
GAGGCATACCCAGACTGCTACCTCGACTTCATGTGCAGGCCAGAGTATTGAACTTTTGGTTGTGAGGTTTTGGAATTCGAGGACTAATTCTTTTAAGTGTGGTGAGGGATTTAAGACCCCGAACCTTCGTACTCGCTTTCAGTTTTGCTTGTCGCTTAATCGCGACCTCACTTACTAAACTTGAGGAAAGACTCTGATTTGTGTAGGTAGGCTATTTAGCCAATACCTTACTCTTCATATGTTCCATAGACTTTAACTAGTTAAAGCCATAAGTCGTCCACCGACAAGCCTCGTTACTTGACTTTTGGAGAGTTTTCTCGCCAGAGTGAGAACCCAAACCGCATTTTTCATGTTATCAATATAACATGTTTGTAGTAGGTCTTGACATGTTAGAGGACTTCATTTTATTCCTATCTTGCTTGCATGGTGTTGGTTAAGGTCATAATAGAGTAATGGTCTTCCATGCTTGCATGCCTTGTTGTTGATGTTTCTAGTGTTTATCTTAACATGATAGCACCTAAATAAGTCTCATTGGAGTCTTAATACCTTGCATATAAGATTTACAATGTTCATCTTAGTTGTTGTATGCTTGGTTGAGAGTTTAGAAGCATTGCTTCGCTTGAGCCTTGGTTCTCGTGATTGCCCTCGTTGCTTGAATTGTTTGTGTTTTCAACTTGCGAGAAGTTCATTTGAGTTCTAAACCAAGTGTACTAGTATTTCCCATGCTTGCATAATCATTGTTCATAGACTTGTTGCATTTGGAAATAAGATGACCAACATATTACTTTATGCATTCAACTGCTTGGGCAAACGTCGAGAAAATTCTGGTACCAATCTACTAAAGAGAATTTTCTAAAAATTTAGTATGTTTTACCTCATATGTTAGATACTCCCTGTAAAATTTGGTAATTTTTCAAGTTGTCTAAGTACCTCATTTAGGTCTTGACTTACGGCTGTGCCAAAATTCTATTTTCAGGAAATCGGTTTCAGTACTTGATTTTTTTGTAACTTTATTTTGATGAATATAAGTCCAAATTGAGCAATTTAAAATTCTAAAATATAGCTTAATGAGTCTACGTTCAGAAAATCAAAATCACCTCATTTGGAGTTGTGAGCATTTATGGTCGATTTTACAAGATCGACTGTCCAAGAATAACAATCTGGAAATTGGCCATGAATAGTTGAAGCACTCGCATGGTCCAAAGTGATGCGACCGCATCAAGCGATTCAGATAGGTGAGTTTTTGAGTGGTTTTGGTTGTAGACCCTGTGCCCTGCTGCCCCTTGGCCGCCTTATGTGACTTGAGCCCCTTTGTTGACTCTCCTACAACCATTCTTGGCCCTTGATCATTCCTTATCAAAGGCTTACATGCCATAGTTAATGAGAAGCCAATTAACCCCTTCACATGGATTAGGGTCTTATTGGTAAGTATATATAAGAAACTTTCAGCCTATTCAGCCATTATTGATCGACAAAAGCTTTAGAGATTCAGAGCTAGACTCCATTTTCGTCCATGGAGGTCAACTCCCAACTTGAGGTCATTTCCTGAGTTCCGGTGGTCCGATCGGCGATCCGAGACCGCCAAATCGAAGCTCTTGATCTCTCTACAACAATCCTTGCTTTGATCATCCTTTCCTCCATTAATCTTAGGACTAAGGTACGTTGAGAAATCCCTGAGATTTTCATGTTCAATAAAATAACATGACCCCTTCATTATAGTTGTTCTATTGATGATTATGAACACTTTTGTGAAGAAGAAAAATCACCAATTCAACCTATAAAATATGTGTAGGATTTTATGAATTCTTATTGAAGTTGTGATTTTGACATTTTAAAAGCATGAATGTTGTTTATAATGAGCTTAGAATAACTCTTGTGAAAGATTATGTTTCAATTCAAGGTTTAACAAAATCTCCGATTCTAGGGTTTGAAACTCGGATTGTGTTTAAGGCCAGTTTAAGATCATGAACGGCCTAGTTATCGAGTTCTAAATGAAAGGAGAACTTAGAAAGGGCAATGTGATGCATATAGTATCAATGCTCTATTTGGTTGAATTTTAGTAAAACTCCTGAAAGGAAATTAGGGAGTTATTGAACAATACCGACACATTCAACTCACGACGCTTTTTAGTGCGTTAGACTAATATATTAGCCTACGTGACTTTGGGATGGATTGAGGGCATGTTTGATATGAGTGATTATAAGACTCAATCGAGTTCTTATGTGGTTTATGTGATTGTGTGAAGCAAATGCAATTGAGAGCATGTTGTAGAATGATGTATCTACTGACAGTTGAATTCGCTCTTGTCGAATTCCTACTTTATTTTAATGAGTAAAAACACCTACTTGTTGAATAATGAATTTGAGGACTATTCTATGAGAAGATTTGGATTGGGGCTTTCTTAGTACTCTATACATGGAGTCTACTTGTATAAGTCGCTAGGATGACCATGTTGTTATCTAAGACTCATTTAGTTGTTGCTTTTTAGTCTTGGACTACCATCGACTTTGTGTTATTTGAATGAGTTACTACTCTAGGAAGAGTTTAGTAAATGGCTTCATGATCCGAGATCAACGGAGTAGTCTTGGATAGTACTTAATGGACTGATGGTTAGTTGTGACTCCGTTGAATTTCATAGGTGAATATGGAATACTGTGTATATTTTATATTATGACTAAATGCTTGATTTCCTACCTTGTCAAGAATTGATTCTTCTATGTGTTTCTATGATATGACTTATGAGCATGCTTTGAATGTATTTGCCTTCGTGTGCATCCGTTTACAGCATGACTGTGGTGAACTTGGATTCTACTATTCCTGGAAATTATGAATCAAAATTGAACTAAGCTTTTTGACCTCACAATAATCAACTTAGGCTTCCTTTATATAATTGACTTCGGGGACACATATAGTGTTCAAACTCTATTTGGTTGAATTGTAGTAAAGACTAACGGAGTCGAGTTAAGGAACAATTGAACCTTACGAGGATCGTGGTGAGATCCTATGATAATTATATTCCATTGACTAGATTACTAGCTTTGGGACTTGAATTGAATAGTGAACAAACTTGGCACTTATGATTTAGAGACTCAAATGAGTTCTATTGTGGTTTTGTGATTATGTAACAATGTGCATAATCGTATGAGTTTAGTAGATCATTATATCTACTTGAGAATTAGCAAGTAAACATCTACTTGTGCATTGCATATAAGTCCAGCTGGCATTACTTGAGTTTTCATGATGATGGTGGGACGATGCATTGCCTTCACGAATTATGGGATTCGTGGTTGCAATGTATCGCCGCACCGATTCGGCTTTCACCACACCTCCACGCTAGCTACAGTGGGGAAGTAGCCCCTTTGTCGAACCAATTGAGCACATTGGCTAGTGCTATTTTTCCTCGAGTAGAGAGCTCCGATCCGAGAAGAGTTTCTGCATTTGATACCGAACACGGTATCACCGCACGATATGATTAATGGGGCCAGTGATTGCAGGAGCAATACGACGAAAGTGATTTGGTATCTTCTCTATCCTTTATGTGGCTTACTATGGGCACTTATGTGATAACAAAGTGTTAGTTGAACATGAGATCTTATTGACCATGTTTGTATTGGCTGATGATATATGAGAGATTTGATATGTATATATACAGATATATGCATACTTGTATATGAGATATATATGAAAGACTTGATGTGTATATATATAGATATGCACACTTATGCATGATGATTTTATGGAGATTTGATATGTATATTTAGAGATATACATACCGATATAGGTGTATATATATAAACATGCACCCTTACACGTGGTAACAAGGTGAATAGCTTGATTCGTATATATAATGATATGTATACTTGCATATGATGTTTTGTGGGAACTACCTTCTAATTCATTTGATTTGTGTGTGAACAGGAATTACACCCTAGTTCATTTGGGACGGTTTAGTAAGTAAGAAGGAGTGGATATCTTGTGGAGTATCGAACGATACGACGCTTCACGGTTTTTCTCGTCATATATAAATGACACCCTGGTTATGTTTATGTTACATAATTATATGTTGCATATATATTGTAGTAGCGCATCGGGTCATTATGACTCATCTCGCATTTGTTTTTAGTTGCAAGAATCGATCGTTCGCACCGAGGTCGAGTAGATCGTGATCGTAGCTAGCGCGCACCGGGTCGATAGATCGAGGTTAGATCGTGTGGTTCGTATTTGTAGCAGCCCACTTTCCCGAGTAGCACTTGTGGAGTCTTGTTCCTTTTAGCATTGCTCATTGATTTCATGTACTTTGGTATTCTTGTGAGATCGACATTTTGTAAAGTTATTTAGACTTTACACGGTAGAATACTGGTATTTGTATTGTTATTTTTTGGGCCGACGTGTTGTCGTCGTGCCTTGTTTGTGGTTTTAGTATTTATTTCAGTTGTCTTCCGAGCACGCAGTAGCTTTGGGGGAATTTCCTTATTCTAGTTTTTATAGTTGTTGGTTGACCCCGGTATGCTTTAGTCGTTGGGCAATTTTTATATCAGGTTGGTTCTTTGTTGAAACACCGGCATGGAGTGCCGATGGTTTGTTTAGCGTCTGCATTGTTGCGGCACGCGAGTTTTGTTTTTCCTCCTTTGAGAGATAATGTCTCTCTTGGTTTCATTGTCGTTGGTTTCGAGCTTCATAGCTTCGGACTTATTTCTTATATTGCTTCCGCTGATTCGATTTTTAAAATACCGTATTTTAGTGCGGTGTTATGTTCATGTTTAGAGCGAGTTTGCTCGACTGTTTGACTAGCACTACTGTTTATCAAGTGCTTGTCCTCTTATTATGTTAGTTCCAGCGACACGACCTTGGGATTTCGTGTTGGAACCGGTCGTCGTTACGCTTGGTATCGAGCTTATGTTAGCTATAAGCCGATAGGTTCCATGGCCTAGTTTGGGTTTGGGTTTTTCGTCGAGTATTTACCGTCGAGTGTTGTTTATAATGCCATATTGGCATATTCTTTGGTACAAGTACACGACTTGGAGTACTAAGTTCGTTTGGTCTAGATTGCCGTGAGTGAAGGTTTGTGTCTAGGAGTATTATATTTCTCCTTTATTGCTTATGAGTTGCAGTTATACTAAGAGTAGGTGCTGCATTTTATTAGAGCTGTTGTTTCTTGTTCCAGTTTTAGGAATCAGAGAAGCTAGACTGTCGGTCCTAAGGGTGATCGTCGTGTTAATCATTATGGCGAAAGTTCGTTGTAATACATTTCGAGAGCGGAGTGGTTAAGCCTCCCGTGGTACCTATTAGTATTTCATAGATTACTATATAGGTGTATATAGTTATGGTAATATTTAATCACCGGTTCTTGTATTACTTGTGTTGGGAATTTGAGAACCCTTTCCCGATGGTTGTGTTTTGGTATTTGGGGGACTACCTTGATCAAGGTGAAATTTCTTCATGATATGTTGGAACTTGGTGATGGGCCAGTAGGTGATCACACGATGATTGGTCGGATCAGTTCTCGACCCGTATACGGTTTGACTTATACGGATTGGTTATATACTAGTTAGTAAGAATATGCTACCTAGTGACTTCTGAAGTGTTGTATTGTTTTGTTATTGGTCTAATACATTGATAGAGTATTAGCCTTGAATAATGTGTTTTATCTACCATTGATAGGTAGTTAATAGTATGAATATTCCATACTTGGTATACATACATAGTAAATTAATATGCTATGTTGCATGATGTTGATGCCATGCCTATATGTGCTTATGATTGCTATTGTTGAGACCGATATAAAGGATGTTGATATGTGATTCACGAACACCCCACATCCTTTACGACGAAAGCTTTTGAAGTCACTTCAGAGGGCCCCTGACTTGATTATCAAGAGGTCTTCGTCGGAGAACTAGAATGATATAATATGAGATAGGAATTGACTGAACCCGTTACCAAACGGAATGTAATTGAAAATGGTATCTTGTTTTGTTTGTGCAAATATGTGCAACTTGTATATGGAGATCATGCTATGAATGAAATGAACTTGTGACTTGATCGAATAAGTTACACTGTGTTGAATGTCTTCCTTGTTGGGTGAATATGTGGTCTATAATGATGACTGACTACTTGATTATAGTGCAAGGGCGTTAGACCCTAGAGATTTGCGTGGTGATCAGGAAATTCTTGGTTGGGAAGTTAGTTAGTTCGGTGCAATTATTGCACATGCATGAATTACTTGATTAGTTGATAGAGAGGCATTTAAACCATGATATCCACGTTTGTTGGAACTTTGTAAGCTTTGCTAATGTCTTTGAACTCCGTCAAGAGTCAAGATGAATTGATTTTGGAATTTATTGGAGTTGAGATTTGAGTATTTCTCCCCCTCGTGTTTTGAGGCATACCTAGACGGTTACATCGACTTCATGTGCAGGCCAGAGTATTGAACTTTTGGTTGTTGCGTGTTTTGAATTCGAGGACGAATTCTTTTAAGGTGGTGAGGATGTAAGACCCCGAACCTTCGTGTATTTGGCTTTCTCGTTTTGCTTGTCGTTTAATCGTGACCTCACTTACTAAACTTGAGGAAAGAACCTTGATTTGTGTAGGTAGGCTATTTAGAAGCCAATACCTTAATTTCATATGTTCCATAGACTTTAACTAGTTAAAGTTACAAGTCGTATACCGACGCTGTTCGTTACTTGACTCGGTTGAGAGTTTTCTTGCGTAGTGTGAGAACCCAAACCCCATTTCATGTTTGTCATCAATATAACATGTTTGTAGTAGGTCTTGACATGTTAGAGACTTCATTTTATTCCTATCTTGCTTGCATGGTGTTGGTTAAGGTCATAATAGAGTAATGGTCTTCCATGCGTTGCATGCCTTGTTGTTGATGTTTCGAGTGTTTATCTTAACATGATAGCACCTAAATAAGTCTCATTGGAGTCTTAGTACCTTGCATACAAGATTTACAATGTTCATCTTAGTTGTTGTATGCTTCGTTGAGAGTTTAGAAGCATTGTTGCTTCGTTTGAGCCTTAGGGTTTCTAAGGATTGTCTTCGTTGCTTGTATTGTTTGTGTTTTCAACTTGCGAGAAGTTCATTTGAGTTCTAAACCAAGTGTACTAGTATTTCCCATGCTTGCATAATCATTGTTCATAGACTTGTTGCATTTGGAAATAAGATGACCAACATATTACTTTACAGATTCAGTCCGGTTTTGGGAAAACTTCGGGAAAATTCTGGTACCAATCTAATAAAGAGAATTTTCTAAAAATTTAGTATGTTTTACCTTCATATGTTAGTATACTTGTAAGACCCCGAACCTTCGTGTATTTGACTTTCTCGTGTTGCATGCTTTGTTGTTAATGCGTCGAGTGTTTATCTTAACATGATAGCACCTAAATAAGTCTCATTGGAGTCTTAGTACCTTGCATATAAGATTTACAATGTTCATCTTAGTTGTTGTATGCTTGGTTGAGAGTTTAGAAGCATTGTTGCTTCGTTTGAGCCTTAGGGTTTCTCGGGATTGCCTTCGTTGCTTGTATTGTTTGTGCTTTAAACTTGCGAGAAGTTCATTTAAGTTCTAAACCAAGTGTACTAGTATTTCTCATGCTTGCACAATCAATGTTCATAGATTTGTTGCATTTGGAAATAAGATGACCAACATATCACTTCACAGATTCAGTCCGGTTTTGGGCGAACTTCGGGAAAATTCTGGTACCAATCTACTAAAGAGAATTTTCTAAAACTTTAGTATGTTTTACCTACATATGTTAGGATACTCCCTGTAAAATATGGTATTTTTCCAAGGTGTATAAGTACCTCATTTAGGTCTTGACTTACGGCTGTGCCAGAATTATGTTTTCAGGAAATCAGCTTCTGTACTTGAACTTGTAGTACCCATATTTTGATGAATATAAGTCCAAATTGAGTAATTTAAAAGGCTAAACTATAGTTTAAAGAGTCTAGTTTCATAATAATCAATAATCACCTCATTTGGAGGTGTGAGCTATTTATGGTCGATTTTACAAGATTGACTGTCTGTTTTCCAGATTTTGGGTTTTTGACTTGTTTTGGTTGAAGACCCCCTTGACTCTTGCACCCTTGCCCTTGGCCGACCTAAGTGAGTCTCAGCCACCTTTGTTGACTTGTCTAAGACCCTCTTAGACCCTTGGATCATGGCTTATCAATGGTCTCCATGCCTTAGCCAATAGAAAGCCTCTTAATCACTTCACTTGGATTAGGGACCTCATAGGAAGTATATAAACACAAACTTCATCCCTTCCAGCCATTTTGTGCTCAACATAACCAGAGATTCAGAGACATAGCTCCAAATTTCGTCCATGGAGGTCACACCAACATGAGAGATCATTTCCCGGAGATCCGGTGGTCCGATCGTCGAACCGAGACCGCCAAATCGAAGCTCTCGATCTTCTCTACAACAATCCTTTCTCTAATCAACCTTTCCTCGATTAATCTTAGGACTAAGGTACGTTGAGAAATCCCTAAAATTTTCATGTTGAATAAAATAGCATGACCCCTTCATTATAGTTGTTCTATTAATGATTGTGAACACATTTTGTGAAGAGAAATCCTCCAATTCAACCTTTGAAACATGTGTAGGATTTTATGAATTCTCTATGAAGTTGTGATTTTGACATTTTGTAAAGCATGAATGTTGTTTATAATGAGCTTAGGAATAACTCTTGTGAAGGAATATGTGTTGGTCCCAAAGTAGGCTCAATCTAGGCTAGAAGGGGGGGAGGTTGAATAGCCTAGATAAGGTGTTAAAATCTTTTTGATTGATAAAAACACTTCTTAAGGATTTTAGAAAGGTTTGAGAAGAAGTGTTAGGCAAATGAATAAAGATGGAATCTGAATAATAAAGACTGCTGTTACAGAGGTATAACTTCTGAGACAGTTAAGCAGCAACAGTTATGAGAATGAAAAGAACAGATATAAATAGTAGACAGAGATTTGAAGTGGTTCGTACTGTGAATAGTACTACATCCACTACCAAAGTGGTTAGCTTTGGATTTTAAAAGTGCTCTTGTTTATCCACTAGGTTTATGATTTAGATCACTAATGGATCGTGTACAAAATCAGTTTTTAACCAAGTGTTTGAAGGTGAGAGAAACAATCAATGAATAATTGTTCTCTACACGTGCAGTATTAAAGAACAGTTTAAAGACAAACTAAATGAAGCTGAGAAGAAATAAAGATGATAGATCTGCAGCTTCAGAAAGTTTGGTAAAGTGTTAGTCCTTGTCCTTTGATCTCTTGAATGCTTGAGTGATGAAGATGAAGCTTGAGAGTTTAATGCGCAAGAGTTATATTTGTTCAGGTCTTCAGGACTTGAATATATACCAGGAAGAGATCTTTGGACCGTTGGATAGGAACATGTTGAATTGTGTCAAACGGTCTTTTGCATTGAATGCAATTCGGCGCTGGAGACGCCACGCCTTCGAGATGCAGAGTGCGAGAAGACTTTGCCAAACGTAGTAATGTTTCAGTGCGCAGCTCTTCACCGTAAAGTCTTCTTAGCCAAAACGGTAATGCTTTCTTCGAGGTCGAGTGCAGCCGACAGCTTGTCATCATACGTAGTTGACTTCTTGAAGATGTAAAATTGGTGAAGACATAATGACAAGATATTTTCGAAAAAATATCTGGATGAATATCCACGTGGCGTTGTATCTTGATTTTGGCTTATTTTGATTTTCTGTAAATTGAGCAGACTTCAAAGTCTGCTGTTTTTCCAATGTTTGCCGAAGAAGCTTGCTGAAACGCGCCTAAGAACTAAACACTAGAAACTATTCTAAACACAATGATTCTAAGACAGTTGCCACACTAATCGGTACGCAGACCTTTTAGCCACTGTACAAAAGAATCAGAAGATGACTCAACCAAATCTAATCATAGGAATCAACAATCTCCTCCTATTTGGTTGATGTCATCATCTCAGCTACGAGCAGACTTTGAATCATGCACTGAGATAATAGTATGTCTAAGGAAGTTTTATTAAGAGCAGACATACCTCTTAGAGCAGAAGTCTTAGTAGAGAGATAGCTAGACTAAGTACTTACAGCATAAAAACATTAAGACAAAGTACTTAAGAAGAGCAAGGTTTAAATCTATGAGATAAGTATGCATGCAGGATATAAAGATTTAAACGCGAAGTTTAAATTGAGCAGATATATCATGAAGAAGCAATTTAAACTTTGAAAGAAATTTGAGACATCTGTGATTAAACAAGCTGTTTAAACAGCAGAAGTTTTATCAAAACAAACATGGTTACAGAACAGAACAAAATACTAACAGAATCAAAATAGGTTGGGCTGGGTGCGTCTTCGTTCTAGGTAGTCTCCCACCCAGATTCGGATTCTCGCCATTCGACGTTTCTCGAGTGTTCTGCTCCTCAATCGTGGCTTGATTTAAGAAGTGAGTAGCTCTCCTCCCCGATGGCACCAACCCTACGCTGCTCAGCCAGCCAGCAGCTCTTGCATTGGCTTCTTCGACGTGGTGCGTGCGATTGGTGAAATCAAGAACTCGCTCGGCTAAGAATTGCCCGAGCCATGGCGGTTTTAAGCTCATTGAAAAGACCACGAATGCCGATTTGTTGAGAGTGCAAAGATCCCGATCGAGCGATTTTGTTGATCTTGAACTAAAAACCGTGAGTAGTGAGTAGTGAAGGCTTGAGCAAAGGTCATTCACTAGCCGATCGACTATCTTGCCTATGTCGAAGATGGTGGCGTGAGTAGCGTTGAGGCCATAGCCGAGCACTTCAATCCGGGCCATTGATGAAACCCGTTGAGCCGAGCGAAGCCGAGCATTGTTAGCTCGAAGAAGCTCAAGAAGGGCGTGATCGCCAGTGGTGGAAGGTAGAGAAGGGTTAAGGTTGATGGAAATATGGCTTGTGGAGTGGTGAGAAGCATGGTTTGGGGAGGAAGAAGATGAGGCAGGTTGGGGTGAAGAGGGTTTGGAATCAACTTCAATGTCAGTAGCGAGGCTGCTGACAGAGAAATGAGAAGAAGAAGAGGAAGAAGATACGTCTATAAGATGAGAAGGAAAAGGGTAGTCGGGGAGAAGGATAAAGTTAGGAGGGGAAGTAGAAGGGTAAAGTAGGTCAGAAATAGAAGAGAGGTCAAATAGAAAGGAATGAGTGGCAGAAGAGATGGAAGGAAATAGTACTTGGTATAGGTCAGAAGAGATGGAGAAGGGGGTGATATACTGAGAGATTGGAGGGAAAATTTTTCAGAAGAAAAGCGGTTTGGTAGAGAAGGGTAGAAATGTGAGGGGCAAGATTAGAGAATTCTTCCGCATGAGAAGGAAGGAGAAGGGATAGAGGAAGCAGAACTTAAGGGAGCAGGGATGAGGGCAAGAGAAAGATCATGAGAAGGTGTCGGAGAGAGTGGTGTAGAAGGGAGAGTGTCTGAGGGTGGAGATGGTGGAGAAGATGGTGTTGGAGCCACAGACTTCTTACGAAGTCTGCGTTGCTTCTTCTTGGGAGCAGGTGAAGAAGGCTCCTCCTCAGCAATAGCAGGGGTTGCTGAGGAAGCAGGGAAAGAAATGTTAGAAGGTTCAACGGTTGGCTCCTCCCCAACAGCAGCAGGGGCTGTTGAAGAGGTGAGTGGAGGGGAGGAAGAGGATATAGGAGAAGAAGGTGGGATGAAGGGAATGAATGGTTCAGAAGGCTCGGAGCGTTTGGTTTTTCGTTTGCGGGGACGAAGGGGAGCAGCCTCTTCGTCTGGTTCAGCAGCTTCGACGGTCATTGAAGGGGGAGCGGATGGAACAAAGAAATTTCTTTTTTTCTTCTTTGAAGGAGGACCAGGCAAGGCAAGAAGAAGCTTGCTGAGGAAGAAGCAGCCTTCCTCTTTTTGGGGACCGGCTCCTCCCCAGCAGAAGAAATCTTCTTCTTGTTTTTGGAGAGGGTGGAAGGAGCAGGGTTGTCACCTTTGCTGGAGCAGCCATCAGAAGCAGCTTCCTTAGAGAGCTTCTTGCTCAGCTGCTTGGCCATGAACGCATCCACAGTTGTCTCCGGGTTGATTTTTATGATTTTTAGGGGAGGCGGGTTCATGGCGTGTACAATGATCAGAGGTGGAAGACCTTGCTGAGCTCGTTGCTTCTCGAAGCTTGTGCGTGTTGATGATGAAGGTGCCGTGAATTGGATGGACTGCTTGATCTTCGTCTTTTCAAAGGCAAAAAGGCGAGTGTGGAATTGAGTGTTTGCCCGAAGAAGACAGTTGAGAAGACGAACGAAGGGCCGCTTCTGCTGGAGAGATTTCTGGACGGCATTAATGGCATCACAGATCATTTCAAATAAGATTTGCGCCCAGTTGAGTCGCTTGTTTAAGATTACACAGTGTACTCCACCGCCGTAGGTCATCACATCGTGAGTACCATTCTTGAAAATCATGCTCTTATCGAAGAGATGACTGAGAAAGTAGACATCATCTTCGAATAAGGCACGCTTCATTTTAGCAGCAGCCTCCCTCGGAGTATTCTCCCCACGCATGTAAGACCATGCAGTAGCCTTTTCTGCAGCAGTTAGAGAAGTTGGGCCATCGAATTCGACGCCAATGATTTTGGCAATTCTGGATGCTGTAAGCGTAATCGCGGATCGAGCGAACAATGTGATAGAGGTCCTTGAATCGTTGAGAACCGCTTCGTAAAATTCCTCCACCAACGAGTAGTCAAGTCAGACGCCTAGCATGAATAGTGGCAGTATTCCAGATTGATTCAGTCATCCACGATTTTGACCCCGGCAGCATAGGCACGAACAGACGGCTCGTCAATGCACATCCCCGGATGGTACATAGATGGGGGCAACGATGGAATGTCAACAGCTGATTTGGAGCCCAAGAGATGCGTAAGAAGTTCCAAACTTATTACGTAGAATAAAGTTAGGGCAACGAACGCCTAGAAATCGAAATATAGACAAAATGAAGTATTTTGCCCTAAAAATTTCTCGAACGACTTATGGACCGCCATATTCGCGTAATATTACTCGTAATACTAAAATTTACAGTTCAAGAACAATTACGAGTAATTATTACCATTATTGAACAGTAAAATTTGGGGTACTAAGAGATATGAAGCGAAGATGAACAGTTAATAATGGCGGATGTACAGAAAAGGTAGAAAGTGAGCTTACACCTTAGTAACTGAGTTAGGGTTAGAAATTTCTTACCATTGCAGAAGATTTGCGTAAATAGGAAGTAAATGACTTGAATCGTAATCAACTATCGAACAGGGCGAAGGAAGCAGAAAATTTTTAGAGAGAAGAAACTTAGAGAGAGAGAGAGAGAAGGGAAAGAGACAGTTTTGGTAAAAGAACTTTTTGGCGGTTGAGGGTTTATAAAGGGGCGTGCCATCACCATAGAGACTTGTGAAACGCCATTAAGTCGACGCCTTTTGATGACAAGACTTAATGAATGACGGCTTTTAGAAAGAGAAAAGGGCCTTTTCAAATATTCACTCAACCAATTTCAAAACCGGTCCTCATAATTTGCATAAGCCTCCCTCTCAAAATTATAGTTTAGAAAACTCATTTTTCTTTTAGTGACTTTAGAAATTCTTGATTTAAAATATTTGAAAGTAATAAGTCTGCTCAAAATAACTTTTCAAGTCTGCTTAAAATAAATTTTCAAGTCTGCTTAAAATAAATTTTTCAAATCTGCTTAAAATAAATTTTCAAGTCTGCTTAAAATAAATTTTTCAAATCTGCTTAAAATAAATTTGCATTATTTAAAAATTAATTTTAGATAAAATTTAAGCAGTCGGGTCAAGCATACCAAGCTCTCCCTTAGATAAGCAAACCTGCTCGCTTCCGCAGCTTTGGTGAAGATGTCCGCTAGTTGATGGTCCGTTGAAATATACTTCATACTAATGTTTCTCTTTCTACGTTGTCCCTTAGAAAGTGATATCGAACGCCGATATGCTTTGTCTTGGAATGCATCACGGATTGTATGTGATAGAGATTGCCGAGGTGTTATCACACATGATTGGGCACCGCTACTTTGATGTCGTAGTCTACTAACCGCCGCTTGATCCATAGCAGCTGACAAAGCAGCCTACCGCCAGCCTATGTATTCTCGCTTCGTGGTGGAATTTGAGACGATGCCTGCTTGCTAGCCCAAGAGACGAAGTCTGCCTCCTAGAAATTGACAAGTTCCACTAGTGCTTTTTCTGTCAATTTGGCAACCAAAGATAGTCTGCTCCGAGTATCCAACCAAGTTGAAAGATGATTCCTCGATACCGATACCTAAGTTGGTGGTATCCGATACGTATTTGATGATTCTTTGGCCGCAAGAAGATGTGACTCACGAGGGTCCGCTTGAAATCTAGCACATACCCCAACAAAGATACACAATGTCGTCCGGCGGTAAGATAGAGCAGATCCAATTATCCCCCTATAGTGGGTGATATCAATTTTCTTTCCTTGTAAGTCTTTTGAAAGTTTGCATTTAGCGCCATTGGTGTATCAAAGGTGTTTGTCAAGCTTCCAATCCAAATTTTTGACCGCATCTTTAGCATACTTGGATTGACTCGATGAATATTCCTTTGTTGGACTGTTGAATTTGAAGACCCAAAAGAATGTGAGCTCTCCCATCATGCTCATTTGGAATTTGCTAGTCATGAGGGTCTCGAATCTTTTGCATAGCTTCTCATTTGTAGATCCGAAAATGATATCATCGACATAGATTTGCACTAGCAGAGAATGTCCTTTGTGCTTGAGAATGAAGAGAGTAGTGTCGATTTTTCCTCGCACAAATCCTTGTTCAATCAAGAATTTAGAAAGTGTTTCATACTGTGCCCGAGGAGCTTGCTTAAGGCCATGAGAGCCTTCTTAAGCTTGTAGACGTGAGATTCCTTTCCTTTCTCCACAAAGCCCGGAGGTTGAGCAACATAGATCGCTTCTTGAAGATCACCATTAAGAAATGCGCTCTTGACATCCATTTGGTACAAAGACAAAGTCCTTGTATGTAGCATAGGCTAAGAAGATTCTCGATGGCTTCTAACCTTGCTATCGAGCAAAAGTTTCATCATAGTCAATGCCTTCTTCTTGGCGATATCCTTGTGCAACAAGTCTTGCTTTGTTCCTCACTATGTTCCCATCTTCATCTTTCTTGTTTCTGAACACCCATTTCGTGCCAATGACAGTATGATCAGCAGGCTTTGGAACTAGCTTCCATACTTGACATCTTTCAAATTGTTGAAGTTCTTCTTGCATAGCTGCATCCACCAACTTCAAGAGCTTCTTCGACCTTCTTTGGCTCTTCTTCTCGATACAAATGCAAAGACGTAACATACATTCATTTTTGGAAGATCTTCTCGTCCGCACTCCAACATGTATGTTACCAATGATTTGAGAAATTGATGATCTTTGCATGTTCCGTGACAAGCATGAATGTGATGAGTAGCCGCCTCTTCATAACAAGGTTCGTAAGGAGGGCTAGAAGGAAGATTAGATGTGTCTTGAGGCGTGTTTCGCTCGTAATTTGGTTCATAGGTGAGCCGAGGAATAGGATTTTCGTGTTCTCAAACAAAGTGTTCTCGAGCGTAGTTTTCATGAACAGAGTTGAAGTTTTCTCCCCCATTTGATAAGAGGTGATGATCGTGAATATTTGATTGAGTTGCCGGTGGTGGATTAGGCATACGGGAGGTTGTTGGTTGGGATGTACTGCCTCAACATTAACAAAGTCATCAAGAACATTTGAGCCACAAGTGGCTCTAATAAATCAAATTGCCAAAGGAGACATGAATGATTCAACTATTTTTAATGATCGCTTGTTGAAAACCCCGTAAGCTTTGGAGTGTAAGGCATAACCCAAAATACACCTTCATCGGCTTTATGATCAAATTTACTCGTAGTCATTACCATTATAAACTACAAAGCATTTGCAAATTTAATATTTTAAAAAATCCAATGTTTGGGGCTTTACCTCTCCAAAGTTCATGTGGTGTTTTACCGTGGAATTTGTTGATCAAGGATCTGCTTCCGAGTGAAGCAAGCCGTGTTGACGCCGCCTGTAAATGTTTAGGCAACTTTGCTTCGCAAGCATGGTTTTAGCAGCCTTCAATGAGTGTTCTCGTTTCTTCCTTTCAAAGAACGCCGCTTTTGTCGGAGTTCTTACAGAGAAGTTATGTCCAATACCGTGATCATCACAAGATTTTGCTATTCCATTATTGGTGAACTCGCCATTGTCCGATCGAACGCCACCGATTTCATCGAAGTTTTTGCGCTTGCGCCTTCTCGAACAATGCCGTAAGAAGATCGTATGTGTGATCTTTAGAAGACATCATCTCTGCCCAAGTGTACCTTGTATAATCATCCACTACTACAAGCGTGTATCTCGTGACCACCATAGCCGATAGTAGTGATCGGTCCGAAGAGATCCATGTGAAGAAGTCGAGAGGTCTCGTTGTTGAAAGTCCCTGCTTGTTCTTGAAGGACGCTGAGAGCTTTCCCAGCTTGACACGCTGCATGCACGATCATGATCGCAGAGACCTTGGCAATCCTTTAACTAGACCTTCTTTGGATAGTTTGGCCGATACTTGAAGTTTAGATGATCGAAGTCTTTTATGCCACAAATTTTTGTCTTCGAGCAGTAGTTTGCCACTAGACATAGATTTGTAGCCTTACCGTAGGCGCTCAAATCTATTACATAGACATTCCCTTGTCTATGACCGAAACTACGATTGAGCAAGAGACCGATCCTTGATATCACA
This sequence comes from Codonopsis lanceolata, assembly GCA_013146195.2. Taxonomy (NCBI): domain Eukaryota; kingdom Viridiplantae; phylum Streptophyta; class Magnoliopsida; order Asterales; family Campanulaceae; genus Codonopsis; species Codonopsis lanceolata. The sequence continues at coordinate 1,524 of JABEVN020003443.1, read as the reverse complement.
TCTGCTTGAGGAGAATTGACATATAAGCCCTTTGTCACGCACTGAGAAATACTCAGAGATTATGTTTCAAGCCTTCTACAAGAGAGACTTTTCCAATGGAGAGATTTCTAATGATTGATCCATAGCCAATTGTTCTTCCTTTAGCATTGTCTCCGAAGATGACCGGAGGCCTTCTCGCCTCGTAAATATTTGAGAGAAGGCATGATTCTCCGTCATGTGCCTTGAGCGTACCGCTATCTAGATACCACACATCTTTTCTTTTCTCGAACTCGAATTAGCCATGAAGCACACCCGAGATGTAGAGGTAAGAAAATCATGGTCCCCTTTTATTTTCTTTATGGGTCCAAATGGTTAGCGAAGTTTTTGGAACCCATACTTGCCTAATTTTTGGAATAGGGATCCAAAGAAGCTTCATGATGGATTTCACAGACATTCATGGACCAGTGGCCAAGACACTTACAAAATGTACAAGGATGAAAATTACGTAAGTCTACATGATTATGCTGGATATTTGAAGGTTTTTGAACACTTTTCTTAATCGCAGCTTTGGGTTGGTAGACTTGTTAGCAAGTGCTTAGAGGCATCTCGATGAGGCTTCTTGAGTTCAGATACCAGCCTTTGCTTTAGCAAGAGACCTGCTTGTCGGGTAGTAGACTTTGATGCCTCATGCATTTTTCCTTTAAGCTTGGTGTCAACATTCTGTAGCTGGCACCATCCGTAGTATCGTTGATGAATCCGATAGGTTTGAGCGTGCTTTTCATAGGCCCCGAAAAAGCAGCCTTTGCTTTCACGTAAGTGCCGGTGGAGGGTCGTTGTAAGTCCGCACCTCCTTTAACAGATTTATCTCCAAGCAGATGATTGCTTTGCTTTCAAAGCTTCACTGCTCGTTAATTTGAACCTTGTGGTATTTATAAGGAGTAGCAAGATAACCAATTCCTTCTTTACCCTTGTTAGGTTTCGATATTGTGCAGAATATTACTATTCACCGTAAACTGCTTCATTTTCTTGTTCGAGGTTGCGCTTAGAGATTTCATTAGAGAATCCTAGCCCGATTTATCTGCTGAGGGCTTCGATCTCCAAGAATTTGATCAAAGATCGCCGTTGAGTTATTCCATGAGTTAATGGTTTTTTGCAACTCTTCTTTCTCGCCAGATAACTCTTCGCATGATCAATAAGACAAGCAACCTTTTCATTGAGAAACTTGTTCTCTTCTTTTTAACTTGATACTTTCCTCGCCTGGATTCCATGGAGAGTTTTTAACTCGGCTTCAAAGATGGATTTCTCGCCTTTCAAAGTTTCTCATGACTTTTAGCTAACTTAACATAGGCCTTCCTAAATTCATTGAATTCTCTAGCATGTCTCGAGCATCTGAGGATTTCTTCTTTGAAGGCTCTTCGTAAGATTGTTCTATGTTAGCTTGAAAGGGAGAGTACTTAACTTCACCGTCCCGAGTCATAGGTGGGAGGTGACTCTAGAGCAACAAGGCAAATGTGCTTGCTCAGTGAGTCATCACCATCATCCTCG
>JABEVN020003442.1:0-18234 GCA_013146195.2 Codonopsis lanceolata | reverse complement strand
AAGACAATGCATGCGTCCCACCTTCAACATGAAAACTCAAGTAATGCCCGGCTGGACTTATATGCAATGCACAAGTAGTATGTTTGCCCTTCTAATTCTCACACCAAACTCACGATTACGTGTTACAATAATCACAAAACAACAATAGGAGCTCATTTGAGTCTCTAAATCATAAGTGTCAAGTTGTTCACTCTATTCGATTCAAGTCCCAAAGCTAGTAATCTAGTCAAATGGAATATAATTATCATAGGATCTCACCACAGATCTCTCGTGAAGGTTCAATTGTTCTTACTTCGACTTCAGTTTAATACTTTTCTAGTTTAATATGCTATATATTTCTAGCCGCTTCTATGTTCTTGTTTGCTGGGTATAGCTAGGTTCTCGTTCCATTTAGGAACCCTAGTTCACGTATCAATAAGTCAAGTAGAAGATGGAAGCCTAAGTTGATTAATATCAAATCAAGCCTTAGTTCAATTCAAGTTCATAATCCCACCTATTAGTGGAATCCAAATTTCATAGCAAGTTAACAACCCAATAGTGGAACATGCTTGAAGGCAAAAGCACTAAATGCTTTATAAGTCATATTCATCAAATATGGAGAATCAATCCTTAACAAGTTTAAATATTACAAATCACTCGGTGCAGCAATCTTTCTAATTGCATTAAAAAATTCCTCTCAACACAAAATGTACTGAATATTTCTTATTCAGAAAGATAAACTATAACTTAGCCTTTTTTAAATCACTTCATTTGGACTTGTGTTCATCAATATGATCATATCAAAATCAAGCAAATAATCTGTTTTTCTGTTATGATTATTCTGCCCAGTCAATTTATAAATTCGACCATTATTTCCTCAAAACTCCACATTTCATGAATTTATAAATTCAGAAACTAGACTCTTGGAACTATAATTTAGCACTTTAAAGTACTCTATTTGGACATGTATTCATCAAAATACAGTCACCTCAAGTTCATGTTAAAATCTGGTTCTCTATTGTGACTCATTTTGCTTAGTTAACTTGTAAATTCATCCATGAATTTGTCACAACTCAAATGAGTGGATTACAGCCTAGTATGAAACTAGACCCTTGATACTATACTTTAGACTTTTAAATTGCTCCATTAGGACTTGTATTCATCAAAATACAGCACCTCCAAGTTCATGTCAGAAATCTGATTTACTGATGTGGCCTGTACTGCATGTCCATCATACAAACTTCACCAAAAATTCCTCATTGATCCAAATGACACATATCTTACATTTACAAAAACTAGACTCTTTTATCTAGAGTTTACCATTTTTTCCAATTGGATATGTATTCATCGATTTATGATCATAAGATCATGTTAATCCCCTTGTTCAGACTCACTGTCGCAGCCATGGTTCATGATTCATTAAAAATACTTCCCAACTCAAAAATTTATGAAAATTTACAGAGCATCACTTAACATACACATGACCAACATAAAATATTTTAGGCAATTCCATGTATTAGATTAGTACCAGTAGTTTCCGGAAAACAGCCCAAAATTAGGGACTGAACTGGAGGTTTCTTCCTAATTGGTGAAATCTAAACTAGTCATCTCATTGAAGTTTCCAATTAACAAGTCCATGAACATTAGTTGTTCCAAGTCATGTTTAGAACTTAATTTACACAAACCCAAACCCTGAGGGCAGCCCCAAAACATGAAAAATTCTTTAAAGTTAACAATTGTAATGAATTCCTTCACAAGAATTAATCCTAAGCACAATTAGAACCACATTCATGCTTTACCCAAACCCAAATTAATAACTTAGCAAATCAGTCCCATAATTTCCATATTTATAACTTGTTGAAAAGAAGATTTCTACTTCACAAGAAGTCTTCCTAAGCATGTATACTACAACTATTATGAAGGGAGTATGTCATTATATTGAACATATAAATTTTCAGGGATTAGAAGCATACCTTAAGCCTAGAAAAGGCTGAGAACAAGGAAAACAAAGTAAGGATTAGTAGTCTCCTCGTCGATAGCTACGATTGGGTGGTCTCGAATCCAAAATCGGGTGGCCGGATCTCCGGGAAATCACAAAACACACACTAATCTCACCAAGAATCTCCCACACTCAAGCTCTCATCCATGGTGGCTGTAAAAATATGATTTTAGGAGGTGTAATGAGTGGATTTCTCCAGCCATGGTACACTAAGAGGTGAGAGAGTGAGTGGAAAACAAGTGTCAAGCCCTTATAGGTAAATTTTTAAGTGAGATTAAGTCACTGATTGAGGCCTTAGTGCTAAAATTTTAACTTAGGCTTAATCCACTCTAATTAAGGGCTGATTAAGGTCTAAGTTCAGGTTTAGTGAAATTCATTAAGGGTCTCCAAGTAAATCCAATAAACTAGGCAAAACTCAAATTTCTGGAAATACCGAGAATAAATGATTCAGTCATCTGTAAAAATGCCTATGTACTGAAATACAAATCCAAAAATTACGCAAGAGGAATGGTTATAAAGATCTTGAAATCTATTTTCTAACGCATCAAACGGATTTCAATTCCGAGTTGTCTACTGAAAGCTATGGCCAAATTACTACAGCCCTATCGTGTCCGAGGTGAATACACAAGTCACACCGGAAATGAAACACGAGCATGTTCAAACTTAAACACGACCAAACCAAAATAATATCAAGTTAATCCCCAAGGTCCCCCTAGTCATCCAGGGCCAAACCTAGGATCAAAATAATACTAACCGAGTAATACGACAACACGATAACTAAAATCGCGAATCGGGGAATCAAACTTATGACGACAACTACTATGAACGTCGTGGCCACATGTAAACTTGTAAAAATGGTTATTATGAATGTAAATTCATCTAAGCAAGTACATAAAGATTCGGGGTCTCACATTTAAATTATCATTAAAAGCATACTGTACAGCGTTTATTACATTGTTGAGGACTTGGGGTTTGAGATCCTCAACTTTAGGTAGCGGATCGGTAGATGACCAATCCGTAAAGCTAGGGGAAGGAGTGGGGATAGTATATCAAAAATGGTCTACTAGGTCTGCGGGCGTCAGGAGCGGACCGGTCGTGGTGTACCAATTACTGAGAGGCTTGTTAGAAATAGACTCAAGCTTCAGAGAGCTTTTCATAATCGGTCCCTGTCTATCATACCGAGAAAGGCTGTCTCCTAGACCATCATCATCTAGCGAGGGTCAAAGCATAATCATCTTGGTCTATAGACCAAGTATTTTCAATGGTGGCATCTTATATGCGTACTCTACGAGGCTCAGGGGTAACTTTGTTCCATACTATTCGAGAATCTTCGACATCCTCAAAGATTTCCCAAGGGGCACCTTTTCCATTACGGTCTATCCGGGGTTAAGGAAAATGAGATAGGCTTCGATTTCCCCTTTTCGTACAAGTAACCATTTAAGGTTTTTCTATAGGGTTGGAGGGGGATATTTATATAAGGAGCTTTTCTCTTTACGCCTTTCATTTCTCACGTTTATGTTTCATGGCTACTACTTCGGTGGGGTAGGCGTGTATCCTAGACCAAGGAGGGATACATTCCTTAAGTTCATCTTGGACTAAATTAACTAGTCCTTGCTGATTCCTGCCGAGACCTAGACCATACATATAATTCATTTTCCGAAACATGTTTAAAAGGACCATGTTTCCTAGGGAAGTGACTTTCTTTCCGATGATGTCAGTTTCTCGCCCATATTCAATGGTGTTGACCACAGCTTGGGGGATAACCTCAAACCACTGAGAAAAATACCAGTGTCCTCATGTTCTATTTCGAGGATTGGGATGTCTTCGTTTTCCTTATTCTCCACGATCTTATCGGCCAGAATAATTACTATATGGTCATCGTGGATGAACTTGACATGCTGGTGTAATGAAGAGGCTACCCCCTTTACCCCATGAATCCAAGGGCGTCCCAACAACAAAGTGGTGGTATATCCGGGACTTGGAACTCAAGCGGCATGTTTAAGGGCCCAATGGTTAATAGTAAAGCGACCACCCTAAGACACATCATCGTGGTGTTGTCGTATGCCTTGCGTCTGCGAGGATGGAGTGAGTTCGATATCTTTATCCCTAGTTTGGCTAATGTAGTGCTGGCAGGACATACATTCAGTGAAGACCCATTATCTACCAAAATTCGGGGAACCCGTTTCTCCAAAATTCCCACAGTGATATGAAGAGCATCAATGTGGTTGGTTCCTTCCCTTGGCAGGTCTAGATCAAAGAACATTATTACGTTCCCAAAGTGAATGTTCCCGATCATCTGAGTAAGCTCATTCGGAGAGGTTTCGATTGGAATGACTGCCTGACTTAAAGACTTAGCCAGCGTATCACGGTGGGTCTTTGAAGCACACAGTAAGCCCAAGATGGATATGTTGGCCTGAGTTTTCTTCATCTGAGTTAATATAGTATCTTCCACGCTTTAGCCCCGATTCGTTACTTGATCTTTTCGAGTGGTCACCTCTTTCCGGGTTTGGTTGGTAGGCTCGGCGGATCGGGTAAGGTGGCTAACATCTCCACCAACCCAGTGGCTTTTTCAATGTTACGGTGGTTTGGCTACCAAGGATGGTGTCCCAAGAGAGCATATTACAACTAGGCTCTTTTATGGATGAGGATGGAGGAATAGGAACGAGGATATATGGAAGTGGATGTTTATTTATTTCAAACTTGGGCACACAATGATTTTCATCAACCTCAATCATATTGATTTGAGGTAGGGGGTTATTGACTACATTTGGTCTGGGTGGAGGCTTTTCAATAACATTATCATCTATAAGGTCCTAGATAGCGTTTTTTAGGGTATAACATTTATCGGTGAGGTGACCACTGGAGCGATGGTATTCATAGCATTGGGCAGGGGGTTAGGCGGCTTATAATTCTCCAACGGCTTCAACACTCACTGTGCCATTAGCCCCTGTAGTATCACGCATCGGGGAGCTTGCGGTTCATCATAATGCCGCTTACCTCGATTTTCGATTTTTGAAATTTTCGGGGCCATCATTTGCTCCCACTTGATTGCACTGTCCGACCCATAATACCATGGAGCGAGCTATAATTTTGGGTAGAAAATGGGGTTGAGGTATTCCTACCATATTGACTGGTCTTTTCGTCTTTCCTTTGGAGTAACGGAAAGAACTAGGAGACGTATTGGTTTTTAGTTGGGCAGTACGTATATCATCATCAATACGGGCTCCTATCTCCACTATTTCTTTGAAGTTGGTATAGGGGAGGTAACGCATATGTTCCAGGTAAATGGGCTGGAGGTTTTTGATGAACATTCGGCATGACTTCATGATCAGTGCAGTGCGTGCCGGCTTCCTTTTCCACCTGACAAACTTCGGCCGCAGGTTTCCTTTTTCCCGTTGGTAAACGGTTCAAGGTCCCTTCTATTTTCAGGACTGGTGTTATCTTTGTATCTTTCAAGGAACGCCTCGGCTATCTAGTCCCAGGTATTCATGGTGCTGCTATCAGACAACATTAACCATTGTTTGGCAGCTCCTATTATGGTGAGGTGAAAATTGGAAGCCATAGCTTCAAAGCTAGCTCCTCTTGACTGCATGCTAGTGGAATAAGACTTCAAGTGGGATATAGGGCATCCAGTCCCATCAAACTTTTCTATGTCGAGCATTTTGAATTTTGAGGGCAATATTGCTGAAGGTTGCAAGGTTAGGGCCTGCGTAGAAAATTCCCCTTTATTGAGAAGCTTAAGCAACATGGCCTTCATATTTTCCATGTCGGCTTCGATTTTGGTGGCTGGGGGAGTTGGCTTTTGGTAGATACTAGCTGGATTAAGGAAGGCTGGGTTATTTTCTGGCTGAAGGGTCTGGTGAGGATTTTGGGTTGGTAGGTTTTGGGTAGTATATGGATTCTGGGTTGGATATGGATATTGGGCATTATAAGGACTCTGGGCTGGATATGGGTATTGGGTTGGATAAAGGTCCTGAGTTGGTGGATTTTGGGTAGTATAGGGATTCTGGGTTGGTGAGTTTTGGGTAGTATTTGGATTCTGGGTTTGTGGGTTTTGGGAAGTATATGGATTCTGGGTTGGTGGGTTACTGACGGTTTCAGCCGGGCGACCAGGATCATTGTAAGGTAAATATGTGGTAACTTGGCCTGGTGGGTTATAGTTTTTTGGGTCCATATGTGGGCTATTTAGGAGTGGGTTAATCATGGGAAAAGGGAGGTCATTTGGGTTCTGAGTGTTTGGGAGAGGATATGGTGGATAGGACGAGTAAGGGTTGATATTTGGATAGTAGGGACTTGGTGGAGGATTGAGATTTGGGGAAGCGGTAGTATTTGGTGGGTTAGTGTTTGGTTGAGGAGTTGGGTTTGGAAGCACATGAGATGTGGATGCTTCTTGGGGGACTTTAGGGGAAGAGTTCACCTCACCACTCGATTTTAAGCTTTGTACTGCATCAGCCATTTGACTCATCGCCGCACTGCACCCAACTTTTGGTCAAACCATTCCTCGCATTCGTCGAACATACCCGGAGCCCCGAATCTGCATCTCCGAACCGATTCCCGCCTCCTCTCGATCCGAAACTGAAACCGATACCCTCGATCGATTTACGCACTACTTTTCTCAGATCAACCCAACCAAGATATCTCGCTTTCCAAATTCGGGCCAGGTTTTTGAGGAAAATAGGGTTTGGAGGCATCAGAAGGCTGGTTGGAGGCTTTCTAGGCTTGGAGTACAGCGTGCCTTTTATTAGCATATTTTATTATTTGTTTTTTTTGCTCTCTACAATTGACCGGATAAGCACCCGCTTTATTTTGACAGTCTCAGGACATTTCCTGGAACAGTGGATTATTTCTCCAGAGTATAGGACCAACGTATTCCACCTCGCCTTTCGACTCCCTAGGACCGGATCGTCCTGGCGAAGGGCCTATACTCTTTCCAGGATCCACCATCCGAAATGGTCTAGGTCGAGCATCTGAGAATAATAAATCAGCCCCTGTTTGTTATTTATATTTTATTTATTTATTTTTTTATGCACACTTATTATTTTTTCTGAACTCGCGCATTTTTTATTATTATTTTTTTTTCTTTTTTTTTTATTTTCATATATCATTTTTTTTGCAGGGGCTGACACACAATTCGGAGATGCAAAAACCGGTCGGTCTATGAAGTGTCCTGAGAAGCTATATGCATTCTAGCGTTGACTTATGCAAGGGGTATTCTGGTCATGGTGTAGCGTAACAGTTCGGAATATACCTATATGCGTGAATATGTGTGCGGTATCTAGAAAGCGATAAAGTATTTATTTATTTTCAGGTATATAAAAAGAAAAATAAAACAGATATGGCCTGTCTTGCTGTTATGTGTGGATTTTCTTGGCTTTTTAGTTTGAGTGCAAGCAAGGAGGCACACCATACTTTAAGAAATAGAAAGAAAAGTGGGGAAACTATATATCCCTATTAATTACAAATTTTGGTCCTATATCCCCGAAATAAAATGACAGAATGAATGCGAATATGTGCAAATGTACATGAATAGTAGAAAAAAGGAAAAATGAACAGAAAGAAATAATAATACAGAGCCGGAAATAAAGCATTAATTAAAATAAAGCCCCGGCCCTTTTATTGTGCTGCCCGGAATTTTATTGCAACATAATATATATATATATATATATATATATATATATATTGACTTTTTGCTTTTTTTGAATTTTTTTTTTCGAATTGTTTTTTACTTTTTAACAATATTTTTAAATACACCTGTAACAGTTATCGGAATGAAACTGCTGCATGATGGAGGATCATATCCACAAATATAGGCACGGATATATAGGAACGCAATATTCAAGTGCATAAATTAATATAACAAGCATACTTTAGCCATAAACAAATAAAAACAAAAAAAGTTTTATTTTATGAGTCTAACCCTCCATTTTATTTAAAATAAAACAACTCCCAGTCGCCAGCGTGAGGTTCAGAGTGCGCCAGCGCCTTGGTTGGGGGTGGCGTGCGTGCGGATGCGGGACACCACTGCTCTCGTTCCACCCTCCCTTGTTTAGGGGAAGACAAAATCAAAAGTGCGAGAGGAGTGCTGTTCATGTTAGCGCGTTAGAATGCGCCTCGGTTGCCTTTAGTGGATTTTTTATCCAATATGAGAACTTATGGTTTCCCGCATCAAGTTATCCCTTTTTTAGGGGATACCAGGATATGGGAATGCATTACCCTTTCATTCCCATTTTCCCTTTTTTAGGGGAAAACGGAAAAGTGCAAAAAAAGATATTGTGACGCCCCCACTATGGATTTTATTAAAAATAGCCTTATGGGCCGTTTCAGATCACTATGGGAGCTTTGGGTTTCCCACATCAAGTTATCCCTTTTTTAGGGGATACCAGGATATGGGAATCCATCACCCTTCCATTCCCATTCTCCCTTTTTTAGGGGAGAACGGAAAAGTGCAAAGAAGGAGTGTTGCGAGGCCCCACTGGATCCAAAAAGTTTAGAGTCGCCATCTTTATTTTAAGGCAAAAATAAAGCAAAACCAAAAAGAAGAAAAATAAACCAGAGAAAAAGAAAACGGGTTCGGAGGCTAAGTTACGAGTTGGGAAGGTGTTAGGCACCCAACTCGCCGTTTCGGTCTCAAAAGGTGGGAGGCTAAGTTACGAGTCGGAGGCTAAGTTACGAGTTGTTATATTTATTTAGCAAATAAATAAAGCATTAAAAGACAAGAAATAAAAACAAATACATCAGCAGCTACATTATTTACGGACTTGCAGCCGTCTCTTTACAAATAGTTACAAATATACTTTAAAATATTTGGTCATAATAATGGCTCTTTTTAGTGCTATTTCCTAACTAAATTTGGACAGCACAACGACTTATATTTTTATATTGGGCCGGATAGAAAGTAGCACTTTTACAAATAAATATTTAAAACTTACCTATTAGCGGACTAGGGTGTGCTCGCTCTGTCCTTCAGGGAGAGGGAGTCTTTTTTTGATGAAATGGTGGGGAGATTCGGGCAGAGTAACTGCTTATTTTGGTTGATTTGTTTGCTTGAGGGAGGCGAAAATCGGGCAGAATAACGGCTTATTTCTGGCTGATTTGGCCTTTTAAATCGGGTAAAGCAACTGCTCTTTCCGCTATTTTTGGACCAGGGAAATAAGGTGGAAACATAGCTGGGGGCTAAGGCTCACTTTGACCAGTTGGTTTTAAGTTTGGAGGAGATTTGACAGGGTTTCGAGGCTTTGGAGAAGGATCGCTCACTATCTCACTTCGCTCTCTATTTCTCCTGCGTAACAACGACGCGGAGAGTTTTTGGGGAAGAAAAGGGTGTCTGAAAGTGAACCCCGAAGGCTCTATTTATAGCCTGGAGAGAGGACACCGAAGGAATTACATTTTCTCTCTTCATGCTTCATTCAGTTGTACAGAACGCTAAGAATTTTGCACATTACGCGAACTGTAGCTGTCCTATAGCAGTTTGAGGAACACTGTAGCTTCAATCCAGGCGCCACCCATTAAGGAACTGGGCGCCACCCCCATTTGGAGTGTGGGTGGCGCCAACTTAGGCCAAGTTGTTTCATTTTTCGCACTTTAACCCCTGCATTTCACTGTTTTGTGCATCCTGCTTTGTCCTTTTGCCTTTTCAATCATGTAACTTGACATGTGCTAAGTTTTAATAGGTCTTGATATTTCATGTCATGTTACATACCAGTGGTATGAAATTGGGGTGTCTACAAAGCCCCTCAACGATGGAGTCTACGGGTAACCCGCAGCTTACTGAGTAGACGAACATCGTTGATAAGAAATAGACTCTCCAATTTCGTGCAATTAATACGGAGGAGAGATACAACAGGTAGCAGTTATAATGCAACAGTTTATAATGCAAACCAAACCTCCATAAAAAAGACTCCCTCTCTCGGAAGAACATGGGAAGCACATTTGAAATTTTCGAACGCCTAGTGGTCTAAAGCCTAGGCGTATATAGGTCAGACATTCACGCTTCAAGAGGTAAGTACAAATTTAGTGTCTTTTCTCGTTAATATAAATAATGTATTATATTACAATAAGTATGTTATGTAAATAATAACAATATTAAATATTAGTATTATATAATTAATAAATAGAATGTAAATAAAGTAATAATATATATATATATATATATATTTAGGCATAAGCACACATAATCGTTACTATGCCCAAATAACATTAAACACAAAGAAATGTTATTTCTCAATATGTATATATATAAAATACATTTTCTAGATTAAAAAGCATGTTAATTTATTTAAACCCTAAAATGGGACTGGAAAAGCGAGTTGGGTGCCTAACCCCTTCCCAACTCGTAACCTAGCCTCCGAACCTACATAATTTCTAGAATAATTGATTTTTCTCTGTTTAACCTTAAAATAGAGGTGGTGACTCTATATACACATATTTAAAGTCCACAACGAGACCGAGTGCATTCCATGCGCTCTAATGTTTCCAAGCGACCCGCTTCTCACGTGCGCGGGGGGTCACGAAACGGGGTTCTCATACAATGTAGTACCATCTCTAGATGCTACTACTGTTTCCATTGAAGTTGGAGTGGAAGGTACAGCTACTGTTTCTGTATCTACTGATGACACATATGCTGATGAGGTACTTGCTGAATTTGTACCTGCTTATGTGGTATTTGCGGATGAGGTACCTGCTGAAAGTTTTCCTACTAAAGAAGTAGTTGCTGAAACAGAAGAAGAATTTTATGAAGACCAGATAACCTTAGCTGCAATTCTTTCTAATCTCAGTCATGACTCAAGGCTAAGTCATGTTCCTACAAGCTCTTCAGAGCTTGATGATAGTTCGTAAAAGGATTTTGAAGAAAAGGATGCTTCTATAAAAAGTGAAGGTCCTCAATTTCCTACTGCCTCTCCAGCTCCTCCTGCCAGATCTTTGAGAAACAGAAAAGCTCCAGCATCCAATGTTGTTGCATCCTCAAGAAAAAGGAAATCTTCTAGTAAAGGTACAATTGTTTCTTTCTCATCCTCCTTCATTACAGAGGCTGCTTCTGTAAGATATAATTTAAATAGGAAAGTGGTCGATGCAAGAAGAATCCCTCTAGAGGATTTGAAAAATCAGAATTTAGTAGAATTCTTCAAGGATAGAAACCTGCTGTATACAGTCACCTCTACTGTTCCTTATGTTAAGGAAATGGTGATGAAATTTTATGCAAATCTAGATCAGAGGATTACTGAAGTTGGTGATCCTATGTTTGAAAAAGTTTTTGTAAGGAAAAATTTGATAGATTTCTCTCCTGCTGTTATCAACAAGCATTGTGGATCTACTGATGTTCCTATGCCTGAGTTATTGACAGACTTGGATGTCTGTGTCAAAGAAATGAGTGGAGGTATTATCAAAAATTGGCCTGGAAGGAAAACCACAATTAGAACAGCCCAACTATCTTCCTTATATACAGTAATGCATAAAATCAGCTGTGCAAATCGGGCTCCCTCATCCAATGCAAATTTGGTGACTAAGGAGCATGCAAGGCTCATGTATCAGATTGTCTTAGGACTACTTTTTGATTTTGGGGACTTGGTATTCAGGAAGGTGATTGCATTTACATAGACAGAGGGAGACAAAAGAGCACTTCTCTATCCTTCCCTCATCTACAACCTACTGATAGCCCAGGGAGTTACTCCTTTGGAAAAAGAAAGACTAACTCATGTACTAGATCCCCATCCAATTTCTCCTAAGTTGTTGAAAAGAAATAGGATTCAGAACCTGCTACTGGTATACCCTTATACACCTTACTATGAAGCTCAGGATCCACAACCTTCTACAGCTGCTGAAGCCAATGCAACTGCACCAGCTACTACATCTGCTCCATCAGCTCTGAACCTTATGACCTTAGGTAAATGTGCTCCAATGTCCTTGTCCTTCATCAGTAATCAACTTATACAAATCAAGTCTCAAATTGCCTATCTTAAGACCTTGGAAGCACATTATACAACTTGGCTTTCCATCCACTCTGCTCCCTCCATTCATTCTTGTCAAATAAGGGGAGAGACAAGTGCTGCTGAAGATAATGAAGATGATGATGAAGCTGTTGAAAATGATGCTGAAGATGATGAATCTAATTGATTCATATATTTCACTACAAGAAAAAAAATGTATTTGGGAAGGCAAAAAACCGTCCCAAATACTGCCAAAACCGTCCCAAAAGGTATTTGGCACGGTTTTGGGACGGTTTTGGCTCCCTCCCAAATACGAGGGTGCCAAATACTACCAAACCGTCCCGCAACCGTCCCAAATAGTATTTGGCACGGAAAAAGGGACGGTTGAGCATGTGTGTGCCATTTGACATGTATTTGGGACAGTTTGTAGCCACCCGACCCAAATAGGTATTTGGCACGGTTGTGCTGCCTTCCCAAATAGTATTTGGCACGGTTGGTTCTATCCTCCCAAATAGTATTTGGCAAGGTTAGTTCTGCCCTCCCAAATAGTATTTGGTACGGTTGGTTCTACCCTCCCAAATAGTATTTGACACGGTTAGTTCTGCCCTCCCAAATAGTATTTTAGCACGGTTAGTCATGCCTTCACAAATAGTATTTGACACGGTTGGTCTTACCTTCCCAAATAGTATTTGGCACAGTTTGTTTTCACCTCCTAAATACATTTGGCACACTTTATTAACCTTTCCAAAAAGTATTTGCACTATTATCCTAGCTTCTCAAATGATGTATTTCATACCGCTACCATATTTTATGATTATACCCACCATTTATTTTTTCTCTTATGTATAACAAAGTAACAATATTTCCTCAAGTGTATCATATACACATAATAAATCAATATGAATATCACCATACAAGAAATTAAGGGAAAAAAAAATAGCATTCACATTATGATCAAAAATATTTTTATCATAAATAACTTATGAATATCATCTCACATACATCGATAACATTAATTAAATATACATAAGCGATCCATATACATGTCTAAATTGACGAGTCAACAAACTACATGAAGAAATGATTACTCTTCACTATGACAACTTTGAGCATGCCTCTATGTTTTGTTTTCCCTACAATATATAAAAGGAGTTGTATATTAATATTACAAATGCATAACTTGATTGTATGAGACATGGAAAATACTTTAGGGGCCTTAGGCATGTTACCTTTGCCAGCAGTCTTATGAGACTTGGACAATAGTTCTTCCTTCTTTGCCTTCTTTTCATCATTGGTGTTCATGATCCTCTCCTTAATTTCTCTGAACAGCCAATGAAAATATTAATGGGAAAATAGAAAATTCATTTGTTCAACTGTTAAAATTGGTGTATATACAATTGTACCACCAATGTCCATCTTTGTTCATATCCCTCAACACCAAGCTCAAAATAGAAGAAAGAAACACTAATTAGTAAATGATTTCACACAAAAATATTCAATTAAGATTATGGATTTAAATGCAAGAGGTACACCAAAAGAAAATGTTCAATACAGCCAAATGACAATATTTAGCTGAGCAAGAAACTTAAGACTTAGGTGGGCCAAAATGGAAATATATATAAATCATCACATCCCTCAACTTAATACATTGATAAATTGTTACTGCAATTTGAATCGATCTTTCGCAATGGACGTCATAGTTAATCTTGGACATAAATATTTTTGTGTAACCAATCCACCAAGAATCCCAATCAATCTCTTTAATAAAAATATCAATAGAAGTTCAAGAATTTAAAAATGAGAGAATTTTCCACCTCGGTTGTAATCAAGGTACTGCAACATCAATATCTCAAACTAGATTACTTGCAACTAAGCATGAGATTACTATACAGTTTTCATCACTATAAAGCTTACTAGGCTATCCAGGACAAGTAAATACAGTGGGGTAGATATTCAGCCAAGAAACAAGGCTGCAGTGTAGTCCACTTCAAACCAATGCCAAAACCACACCACAAGGCCAAAATATGCAAATAAGGTATGCATGGAAAGGTATATGAGTATAATTTCTATTCCTATTTACAGATCAAGATTTCAGTATCTCTAGCCCAAGTTATGGTCAAAAGAGTAACAGGTGTCCAGAAACAACTTCCGAACAGTCACAGTTTTTGGCTTCCAAAATCAACTCCGAACTCTCTCCAAATCAACCAATTTTCACAAGGGTTCAATCCCAACATAAATTAGGTACACCAAGATTGAATTAGGGAAAGAAATGGACCAAAACAAAGATCATTTGATAGGTCAAAACCTATGGCAAAAATTGCTAAAACTCAAGGCTGTCCAAAAACTTAGCAGGATTATGCCAACTTCCAATTAAATCTGGTACTGATCCATAAGGACAAAAATTACAAATAAGGTACCATTGGAAATCTCTAAGAGCTATCTTTCTAACAAAACAAACGGAGTGAGATTCCGCTAATTCTAAAGAAAGTTATGACACTTCTAGTAACAAGTGTCCAAACAGCACATTAAGAGTTAAAATGATTTCAAATTCAAACTTCAAGGCTTTAACACTTAAATCCATCAAACCAAGACCACCATATGGCTATAAATTGAAGGTTAATTTAGCTAATTAATCCACAACTACGAGCATAATCCATTTCTAGTGTTATTATTATACTGAAAACCTTATAAAAGAATATCTATATCTATATCTATACTACTTATAAAAGGCCAACTTGTCTCTTACAATTTAATAGATACACACATTTACCCTTAACTTAATACATCATGCATAATTTAATTAAGGGTAATAAGCGTAAATTTTTTTTACTTAAATATCCTTCATCTAATACTTGACCAAAACTTTAAATGAGGTTAGTTAAGTAAAATTCCAACTTTTTTATTATTACCAAAAAGCCGATCTGCACATCTCCGGATCTCTCCATCTCCTTCTCTGTAACCGTTGTTCCCTGTTTCCATTTCCTGCTCAAATCTTCAGGAAACTCAATCGCCATTCTCTCCATTCTAAGCGTAGCTGTTTAGCTGTTTAGCCGACCATATTCGCCATGCTCACGATCTTGCTCACGACCCTCTTCTTTCCCATTGATGCTGCTCGGCATTGATCTTGGTAAAACAGGATTGAGGAGATAGAATAAATTACAACAAAAGAAATTGTAATCCAAGTGAAGAAAATAACTCTCCATTCTGAGCGTAGCTGTTTAGCCAACCATATTCGCCATGCTCACGATCTTGCTCACGACCCTGTTCTTACCCATTGCTGCTGCTCGGCATTGATCTTGGTAAAACATGATTGAGGAGATAGAAGAAATTACAACAGAAGAGATTGTAACTCAATCAATTTCAATTTTAGGTCAGAGATTGATCTCGGCATTGATCATATTCGTCCGCGTTATTGTTCACGATCTTCCTGAATCAATTTCAATTTTCGGTCAGAGATTTTAGCCCAAGTCTTTTTGGATTTGGGGGTAAAAATCACAAATATCCTTCCAAGGTAATGTATTTTCTTTTGTTCTTCCCATTGCAATTGCTACCAATTTTTCTTCCTATTTTATTCTTGCTGTAAAATTTGAAGCTTTATCTGCCCATTCTCATTTAGTCCCACAATTAATTTGTGGCATTTTGGTATCCTTAATGTTGAAGTAAGATTATGTATATCATGTCTGAATACCTTAACAAAATAATCATTAACAGGAGAAAGTGTTAATTAGAAGAAATTACAACAAAAGAGATTGTAATCCAAGTGAAGATACCCATTGCTGCTGCTCGGCATTGATCTTGGTAAAACATGATTGAGGAGATAGAAGAAATTACAACAGAAGAGATTGTAACTCAATCAATTTCAATTTTAGGTCCGAGATTGATCTCGACATTGATCATATTCGTCCGCGTTATTGTTCACGATCTTCCTCAATCAATTTCAATTTTCGGTCAGAGATTTTAGCCCAAGTCTTTTTGGATTTCGGGGAAAATCACAAATATCCTTCCAAGGTATTGTATTTTCTTTTGTTATTCCCAGCCCTATTACCAATTTTCTCTTCCTATTTTATTCTTGCTGTAAAATTTGAAGCTTTATCTGCCCATTCTCATTTAGTCCCACAATTAATTTGTGGCATTTTGGTATCCTTAATGTTGAAGTAAGATTATGTATATCATGTCCGAATTCCTTAACAAAATAATCATTAACAGGAGAAAGTGTTAATTAGTGTTCCCAGTACCATAGTGTACTGCTCCATAAGTTTGACGTATAATCTAACCATGTTTTGTGACAATATGTAATTTTTGATTCACTGTTTTGTGACAATATGTAATTTTTGATTCACTGGAACGATTAAATTTGTAAACCTAAGTATGGCCGATGGTTGCATCTTATGGTATCTAAGCTAGCACTATTTGGTATCGAATTCCTTAACAAAATAATCATTAACAGGAGAAAGTGTTAATTAGTGTTTCAAGTATCATAGTGTACCTTGCTCCATAGGTTGGACAATGGTTGCAGCTTATGTATAATTTGAATTTGCTTGAACCATGCTAACTTATCGTAGTTCTATGAACCGGTGAATACCTGGTACTAGAGATGAAGACTTAACACAAAAGCTAAGGTCACTAGGTGAGGGTCAAGAAGAGTCAAACACAAGTACCACATATACTTTTTTGGTAGTGCACAAATCAGCCTTTGAAGTTTATGAAGGATAGCTTGTTCAAAAACCTTTACATTTTGGTAAAGATTGTTTACCCTTCATCCAGTTGGTTGAACCATCAAAACCGTGACCAACATTAGATTTTAACCATTAAATCGTGAATCGGCCTCCTCAGGGGTTTGGTGATTTTGATACTATGGATCAAAGGTATGATTGTAAAAGGCCAATCTCGACCTAATGTTGGTCGTGAGATTATGGACAACATTAGATTTTAACCATTAAATCGTGGAACCGCCTCCGTGGTTTGGCGATTTTGATATATGGATCAAAGGTATGATATTGAGTTTCGATGCAGGCGATCAATGCTTTTAACCTCAAATATATAAAGATGAGATCTCTTCAAAAAACCAATATCAAAGCAGAGGAATATGCAGGGGAACAAAATTGATTCTTATATACTGAGTGCATGAGTCAGATGTTTCATCGTGAATTGCGAGAAAATCATCGTGAAAGTGCACGTGGATGAGCGTCAAGGATTCCTTGTTTTACTAGGCAAACCATTAAAAGAGAACCGGTAGAAAGACCACAATTTATCCGAGACTTCCAACACTAAAATCAAAGCTCTGGGTTTCACAAAGAATGGTGGAACTTTATGAGCCAATATGGGACTAGGTGAATGATTACATTTCAAGGCCCTGTAATGCATTGACAAAGAAACCTCGATGCATAGATGATGGCGCCAAGGCTCGGTGGGGTTCCACTTTCTTGTGCCAATGCAATTGCGCTTGTCTCTTCCTTTCAAAGCCTTCTTTGAGTTTTTCTCAAAGTGAGTTCGCCATGTCAGTCAGATAAAACAAGCTCCCCATGACCTCCATCGCTGTTAGGAGAACTCCAAATCGTGATGCAACGAGTTATTCTATGTCAACAACAAATAAATACTTAACAAGGTCAAAACCTAGAACTTCTTCATGAAATCTATATTATGTGTTCATTTACATGATACTAGGGGCACCATTTGTTTGAAGGAAAATGATATTTGTAGAGTGTTTCTTAGATTTTCTCCTTTGTTTTCTTCAATGAAAATGACTTTGATAACATATCTACCGAGTCAATTGTTCTTTTAGTAAATCCTCAAAACATAGGAAAAAAGTATATTTACATGAAAATTATCTTCAACAATCACTTTTATTTAAGCTATTTTCCTTGAAATGAAACAAACTCTTATACGAGATACTTGCTGAGAAAGTATCTTTGGATCTACTTGCTTTGAAGACGCTGAACTGGTGGCCACAAACTTGAGGTCATCGGCCTTTAGCGCAAAAGCCGTCATCGGTTAGGACTTGTACATTACGGTTGAGGAGGGAAGAGTTGATGAGAAGGTTGGATCGAGAGCCCATGTGAGAAGCTCTTCGCCCACGAAGTCGCTTGACCTTAAGGTAAAGAGAGTTGAAGAGGCCTGTTTTCAAATTATTTTCCCATTCTCATTCTCATTTCCTTCTCTGTAACTGCTGTTCCTCATTTCCATTTCAGCTGTAATCTTCAGAAACTCTGTTCTTCAAAGTATTTAAGTTATTTTCCCATTCTCATTCTCATCTCCTTCTCTGTAATAGCTGTTCCCATTTCCATTTCAGTCTGCTCTAATCTTCCAAAACTCAATCTCCATTTTCTCCATTCC
>JABEVN020003441.1:0-18244 GCA_013146195.2 Codonopsis lanceolata | reverse complement strand
TCAAACCTTGCACTAAAGAGAGATATTTTCAATTATTATAGATCCTCGATGATGGATCCATAGCCAATAGTTTTTCCTTTTGAGTTATCCCAAAATGACGAGAAGGTCCTTTCTTTCGCGATAATGTTAATAAGGAGTTGGTGACCGAGTCATGTGCGGAGCATCAGCATCTAATATCCATATGTCGGTTGAATGAACATCTGCCATTAAGCATATCTGAAATATGAATATTTAAATCATGGTACCCTTTATACTTTTGGGTCCAAATAGTTAGTTTTTCTTAGGTATCCAAACTTGCACGAAATTAGGCTTCTTAGTTACTGTCGGTAGGTTTAAATCTATATAAGCATTCATGTGTTGATGACCAAAGTAGAGCAAATATTACACTTGTGATAACCAGGTTTATCATCATTTGAGGTGAATTCTTTGATTCCTTATGGTTCGGCTTAGAGGTCTTAGCCAACAAAATTTATTAGCTTGAACTTGTCGGTGCCTTTCTTACGAATCCTCCTCTTTGTCGGCTAGTACATTTGTCGATTAGGCGACATTTGTCGATTGAGTTGGTGATTTAGAGGCTTGTGACGGAAAGGCCGACAAGCATCATTATTCACCTATCACTTTTTTTAATGTACCTCTTATCTTGATTCATATTCTGAGATAAGTGAATGGCACGGCATTATAGGCGATCCCTTGTCCTTCCGGAATCTTAGGTTCACCACGCCGATTTCACGGTCTTCATCATCCTTTAGTATCGAAGACGTCTTGGTCTTCATGATTTCACATTGGCGATGATGGTTTCTCTGACTGACTTTTGACTTTGAGTAAGTATCTACAACATTGGTCGATCGAAGATTTCTTTCTACAAGTCGACAATGCGGGCATCGAGATTTTGCTTGAATCTCATGTTTTCATTGAGACTTTTAAGTTGCGGCAATTCTTTTTCTTGGACTTTGTAAAAACTCATTGATCTTTCGAAAGTTTTCTTGAAATTCTTTTAAAATCTTGGATAAAGAAACATGGATCCTTTTAAGTGTTTCAAACTTGGAATACATTTCTTGCATTTGTTCCAGCAAATCATCAACACTTAAGTCAGTATCCTTTTCCTCCTGCCTTTTTGAATCATGAATTATATTGGCAGTCCTTGGAGAAATTGATTTCACTTTCCTTTCTGGCTGACTTATGATTCCTTATCCATAAAATCCATTTCCAATTTTCTTAACCACAAACTGATCAGGTTTGAGGACCTTGGTCGGCTTTGGAGTTTGTAATAGGTGAGCTTTGACTCATTTTCGAGACATTTTAGAATATTTTGGACTTGAAACTCATTTTGAATCATATATTGCGATTATGCAACAAGACAGATTTGCTTCTTGCTCAAAATCAGCAGATTCATCTTCAGAATCTGTTTCAATCCAAGTTGCAAGATTTTGATCTTCAGCAACCAAACCCTTTTGTTTTTCAAAATTTCTGGGAGCTCTTTTGTAATACTCATTTCTTGTAAAAGGACAATTTGAAGAAAAGTGACCAGGCTTTCTACAGTTAAAGCACAACAGTTTTTCTTTCTCAACCTTGTCTTCATTTGTTTTGAAGTAAGGCTTTTAAAAGTTTGAAGTAGATGGTTTTTGGAAGCTTGAAAAAGGTTTTTGAGGGTTTGATGAAGACTTCTGAAAGTTTGCTGAAGGTTTTTGAAAGTTCCTTTTAAAAGATTTAAACTTTCTAAATTGTCTAGCAAAAGCAGCAAATTCATCTTCATCAAAGTCATCATCTGACAGTGATGTAGAAGTTTTTGAAGTTTCTTCTTCAGCTTGAAGAGATATGCCTTTAAAAAATTTCTCAATTTCTTGAGTTTTGAGAACTTCTTTTTCATAAATTTTTAGACTTGCAACAAGACTACGTATATGAGTTTTGTTCAAGTCTCTAGCTTCCTTAATGGCAGTGACTTTGACATGCCATCTACTTCCCAAACTACTAAGAAATCGCATATTTAAATCTTTTATACTATAAATTTTACCAAGAGAAGAACATCTATTACTTACCTAGAAATAAAAAGTAGGCATTCTTTAAAGATTCTTTTGGGTCCTTCTTGAATGCATCAAACTCTTGTATGCAATCATAAAGTTTGTTGTCCTTGGTATTTTGATCTCCTTCTACATGCTCTACAAAAGCATCTCAAATTTCCTTGGCAGTTACACAGTCATATATCTACTTGTAGTTTTCATCAGTGCGACTTGACGGGATATGCGGCTCGGCATCCATCCATCGATAATTTTGTCTTCCTCAGTCCATTCTGATTGAGGTTTGAGGACATATTCTTCTTCTACATGAGCAAGAGGGTTTACAGTATCATCATCTGCAGCAGAAGATTTACCAACTTTAGTATTGATTTATATAGGTTGCATAGGACCACCTCTTACACATTCCATCAATCGTTTATCTATATTGTTCATATATCTTGTAATTATTTCCTTCCAAATATCAAAGTGATCTTCATCAAAAATAGGTACTTGAGTAACATTGTTTGATTGAAAAGCTTTTAGAGTTGCCATGATCGAGCTTTCAAGCTGTTAGGCTTGGAAAACAGTTTTTCAAAAAGCTTAGCTCTGATACCAATTGTAAGTCCAAACGGCAACAGTTAAGGCTAGAGGGGGGGT
Source organism: Codonopsis lanceolata (assembly GCA_013146195.2). Taxonomy (NCBI): domain Eukaryota; kingdom Viridiplantae; phylum Streptophyta; class Magnoliopsida; order Asterales; family Campanulaceae; genus Codonopsis; species Codonopsis lanceolata. Next base: position 15,593 of record JABEVN020003441.1, on the reverse strand, counting down.
GAATAGCCTTTAAAAACTTTGAGGTTTGATTTGTAAAGTTTAATAGATTGGCAGCGAAAAACTTGGTTTTATCAGTCAGCTGAGGTATTGGTCAGCTGGCTGACAATTTGAAAATCCTTAAGCTGATAAATGTTGGTCAGCTGGCTGACACAACTATTTTTCAAAAGAAGTTATCTTCAAAAATTGATCACCGAATATGGAGAAGAAATTGAAATACAAACTAACTGAACAATTAAGCAAGCAATTGTTGTTAACTGACTGACACTTAATTAGTTAAAAAAAAAAAACTTCTTAAGTGTTGAGTCAGTTTGCAAGAGTATAAGAGACAGCTGACAGATCAGTTGAAGTGGTTCACAGATAAACTGCTACGTCCACTACCAAGTTGGTCAGACTTGGATTTTTGAAGTGTACTAATTTTATTTAAAATCTATTTGATCTCTAATGGATCAGTGTACAACAAAAGACCGGTGTTTATGGAGAATGATTGAGAAACAATCAAACTCGTGAGACAAACTGACTGATTTCTAAATATTTTGAAATGATTCACTCAGTGTTTGCCCAAACAATAACTAGAAAGAAATATTCAATGAAAAATATCTAGCTAAAGTTTTTAAGAAGACAAAGTCACAGAGAAATTTTTTGAAAGTTTGTAGGCTTTTGACTTCTGTAAAATTCGTTGTCTTCAAAAATGCTTCCAGTGGGTATTTATAGATAGTCTTCAAAAGCAACCCGTTAGGAACACATTTTGAATTTGAAAATGGGTTTGGCAGATGCAAGATCTCAAAAGATCCTGGGAAATATTTTCTAGCAGCATATCTACCAAAAACACAAAGTAGGAAAGTGTCAGTACACGTATATGATCGATCAAATAAGGAAAGATAAACTGACACTAAATATATTAAGGTCAGCTAAAATGAATGGCTGACAAAATAATTTCAGGCTGACCAAAGATAACTTAAATTTCTTGGCTGACAATCAAGTGGGATGATTTTAAGCAAATCTATTTATGCAAGATTCAACATGTTCCTACTTTCTATTTTGGGATGTCCCAACTAATATTCCTAAAGACTGTTGGTATACAAATTTTCTACCATTTTTCCTAATATATCCCTTCATTAATACTATCATTATTGTAAATCTTAGAGAGAGTGTGTGTAATGGGTGCATAATTAAAGAGAAAGATAGTGTGTAATGTGTATTATTGTCACAACATATTTTACAACTCACCATTAATTACATTTATTAATCCTTGTGTTTTGTCCATTACAAATATTTATCTGCGACGGAGGGAGTAATTAAAATTGATGTATCGCGGTGCATAAATTTGGTGCAACGCGATGCAAAATTGGATTGATTGATTTAAATTGATGCACCGCAATGTAATAATTGATGAAGAGCGGTGCAAAATAGGATTAAGTAATTAACTGATGCATCACGGTACAAAAATTGATGACGTGACATATTTTGCAAGGAAGAGCTATACATGCCCTGACGCATGATGTTGTTTGCACTAGAAATGAGTACATGGTTTTTAAAAATCATTGAGAAGGCAGAACTTATTTGTGTTCAGATTGTATCTGCATGGCAGAGAAAAACACAAGTTTATTTGAAGACATTCATTTTATGGAGTTTTTGAATAGTATAAAGTGTTCAAGATCGTCCGACCATGAATTAAACTTAAGATTGGTGTTCCAGTGATGTTAAGAAACATTGTCCATGCTGCAGGGTTGTGCAATTGAATAATACTAATCATTGCTAAGCTAGGGAACCATATTGTTAAAGAAAATTTTTTGAATGGAAGCTATGTTGGAAACAAAGTGTTTATACCAAAAATGTTATTATCTTCATCAGATGTGAGCTTGTCTTTCAAATTCTAGAGAAGGTAATTTACATCGGTAGTATCATATGTCATGATAATTAACAAAAGCCAAGATCAACTATTTTCGCATGTAGGACTCTTCTTGAACAAACCAGTATTCAGGCATAGCCAATTGTATGTTACAGTTTTTAGGGTAACTAACCGTTTTTGGTTGAAGATATTAATATCTGATGAAGATGGAAAACCAACAAATAAGTCAACAAATATTATGTATAAGGAATTTTTCTAAAATCTATAATATTACCAATAAAATGATGTATTTCTATTTAAGTAGTTACTCCAAACATTACTTCTCTTCATTTATTCTTTTGATTTACTTTTTCGTTTTGCTTGAATATTATTTAATTTTAAAAAAATTGTTCATGTATTTAACGCACGGGTGTAAAACTATTTAATTATAATAATAAAGTGAGCATAATTAATAACTTTCTTAATTGACCACCTTTTAAACTTCATTTTGCTTATTATTAAATAACATTGGACTATTGAAGACTTGGGGGTACCATTTCATGTCTCAATTAATATTTATATCATATAATATATCTTATAAAATAAATAAGTATCATAATTAATAAATTTAGTGAGAAAAAAAAATCATTAGTGTAAAGGACGGGTTACACACTAGTAGCTTTATGTAATTATATATGTAAAGAAGCAATTGTTATTTAATAGGAATAATTACAAGCCGGTACATTTTTTAAAACATGTTTTCAAATTAATCTGGCCATTTTTTAGACATATCTTTTAGGTACATTTTTGAGGTAAAAATACATCACTACCCCCAATTATCATCTTCCCCAATTAACACCATTTCGTCTTTACTTCGATCTGATGAATAGCTGTGAGGTTCCTCGGGAACAAGCCTCACCCAATGGAGAGGACGACGACGATGCTTTACACCGTCAAACCTGTCTGCTTCACCCCCAATATTACTTTCCTTTCTCCTCGTTTCTTGCCGCGCACTAAAAAAATCTTTCCGGAACAAGATCCATGTAGCCGAACGGAGGATATTATTAGCAGAGAGAGTCTTATCTGATTCACCTTTTTAGGGACTTTTTTTCGTATTTTGATTGTAACTTCAATGGGTGGCGGAGGAGTGATGAGGGCCGCGGCTAAGGTTGCCGGAATCGGGGTATTCAACAGCGGCCTTCGGGCAAAACATCCCGTTACGACCGCCGCTCGCAACGTCGCTCGTCCTGTCTCCTCTTACCTTTCATCCGAGGACGTCAAGCTGGTTGTTGCCGGTGATTCAAAGGCCGTCTTTGGGAGGCGATGATTGAGAATTGGCGGCCGTGAGGATGAAATTTGTTTGTGGATCCCACCGAGAAGATGCCGAGACTTGTGTTTGGAGAATAATTAGGACTGCCATGGAAATTGACCGTCTGTATGACATGATAAAGCCTGTTGAAACGATATGCTGTGTACAATCTTTTGTGAATAATCTACACCCCACTGGTATTGCAATCGTGGCTGGCAGAAGATGAAAATGAAATGGTTGATTTTTCAAACCCGATGCTCGGCATCAGTTGATTTCGATGTCCGCATCGAGGTTGATTTTTGGCATCAGGTTGATTTCTGATGCCTGGCATCAGATTGATTTTGGCATCAGATTGATTTTGGCATCAGGTTGATTTTTGGCATCAGGTTGATTTCTGATGCCTGGCATCAGGTTGATTTCTGATGCCAAGGATTGGCATCAGAGTTTTCATTAATGGCATTTTTGTCATTTGGCAAGCAATTTGTAGTTTTATGAAATGTACAAAAAATTAGTGGTCCTAAATGAAAACATGTTTTCAAAATTGTACCCACTTGAAATTCTCCCTATTTAATATTATCATTAATGGGCTTGTTTTCATTTGGGCTTAATGGACTCATTCCATATTTCCTTTTATAATGCCATTCTTTCGTATAAAGGGTTCACCATATTATTTTGCAATGATTTACTTTAAAAGTCTACATTCTAAATATTATATTTATTATCTTCATAATATTTCAATATTATCATCCACATTTGATATTTACATACTGTTTATATTCAAATATTTTTGTAATTATAACCAACTTTAATGCTAGTTATGTAATCTTTAATAATTAGATTTTTCAATTAAATATTGACTCTTTTGAGTGCAACCGGATGAAGTATATTGGTTCATATTTTCACAAACTAAGTTCTAGAAATACCTACATTTGTGGAGACAAATGAAATTTTTAGTTTCTCTCTTTTGCTTCATTTCAAAATTATGATTACTTATTAATGATTTTCTTGGCTTGATCTAATATTTATTATTCATCTATAAATATCCACAACTTTTCACATTTCTCATTCAAGTTTCTTGATTCTTCTTATGAGGAAACCCTTTTAAAGTAATTTGTTAATATTATATGTGTGTATAAATAAATAAATAAATGTATATATATAAAGAAAAAAAGTACAAATAAGGGCTATTTTGGTCCAATTTGATGATCTAGCATTATTCCCTAGTGTTTTTAAGGAAAGCTACACATGACTCGTTTGTTACGGTTGGTGACTGATTGCTAATAGCTGATAGCTTAGGTTGCTAACAGACTTAATAATTTATGGTTAATTTAATTATAGATTGTTTGTTGCGGCCATTGAAAAGCAGCTTATGTGTATATTTGTTAAATAAACTAAAAATTGTTTATTTATTAAAAATTGACCATAAACCCTAAATTTCAAATCTATTAGTCTCTGATTAAGGAAAAAAGTTTCACATTTATCTTAAAAACTCAACATGGGATAATATTTCATTAAAATCTATTTACTTAATCATATTTAAAAAAAAAAAATATGTAGCTATTTTCTACACTATTAGTATGTGTAGTCTTTTACGTTTAACTTTTATTATTTACTTGCCAATTTTTAATGTGAATAGTCAAATATGCAAATGTTAAAAATGTTTACCCTATAAAAATGAATAAATAATTTATAATATTCATTATCTCGCATTAAATTTTTATTATAAAAATCTTGAAATTAGTATTCCTAGCTCTTTTTATGTATTTATAGGAAAAGGGTGTTATACCTAACTTATTGGTTTTTAGCTTATAAACTAAAGACTTAAATTGTAATTTGGTCACCCTACTTTCCCACTTTTTGCAATAAGGTGACTCTACATTTTTTTTTTCAATTTAGTCATTATACGTGGTTTAAACATTCAATAAGGTCACTCAAGTCATTTATGTCCATTATGTTGGATGGAAATGGTTAAAAAGACTAAAATATCCTATGAACAAAATCAAATTGTTTTGGCTTAAACACAATTTGGTTACCCTATTTTCCTACTTTTGCAATAAGGTGACTCTCTACAAAAAAAAATTTTGATTTTTTTCAGTCCCTCTCAATATATATATATATATATATATATATATGAAAGTTATAAAAAAAAACCCTAACTTAACCCTTACCAGTTACCACTCAATCCCCAAGTGCGGCAGCCCTCCTTCAAGAATCCAACTTCCTCTCCCGATTGGAGTCCCCTAACATGTCGACGGCAACTCAGCTGGTGTACGCTCAACGGCAACTCGGTATCAAAGCTCTCTCTTTGCTCAGTCTCTCTCTCTCTCTCTCTCTCTCTCTCTCTCTCTCTCTCTCTCTCTCTCTCTCTCTCTCGTGCGCGCGCGCTCCAATCTCCATTAACGTCCCCCACCCCACTACAAGTTTCAGCCTGGCAGCAACCATTCCCCCAGCTCAGTAAGTATATACTTTCTTGATGACATTATTCTCTTGGGGCTTGAAAAGAGAGGAACAATTGCAAGCACTACTTATATTTGACATATTTGGTTATATGGTCCATATTATTCTTTACATAACAATTTCTTTTTCTTTTGTGAATTGATACCAAAATGTGTGATCTATCGATATACTACTTAATCCTTGGATAGTTGGATCATTATCTTGGTGGGATTATTAATTTTAATTTAGTTCTAATCTTGAATTGCAATGAGCCGAAAAGATATGAAATGTGAGAACTAGTTGATGATGTGATCTAAAGTCCCACTTTGATGTATTTTTTCTTGATAAAATGTGATGGAAATTAGAATATCATTTTGGATCTTCAACTAGTTCAATTCCAGCGGATCAATTTGGATGTCGGAATACAAAATATTATGCATTGTGTTGCATTTAAAGCGATTACCAAATCAATGATGCTAATACAAGGGTTTTAGTCTAAGCGGGTAGTCTGGTTTAGGTGGCATTTTGTGTTCATCTAATCTAACCCTGTTTCTTATTCCAAAATTTACAGGAATCTGTGTTACGAGTATTTATTTACAAGTATATTAAAAAATTGGGCTTGTTTTTCCATCTAGTATTCAAATTTATAAGATTCTAACCATTCTGTACGAGGTGTCAGCCTCTCTTCATTGATTTGGATTTTTTAAAGACTAGTTTGATTTTGTTGTCAAATCTCATGTGCAATTCAGTACTTTCGAGTTTGAGGAGCTCAAATTGTCAATGTTATAAGAGTTTTTTTTTTCACTGAGGTTGAGTTGAGCTCACCATGTTTGCCTTTTCATTTTCATACATTCTATTAGCTCTTTTCATACTGGCTATTGCTCTTTTTCATCTTTTATTCATTCTGTTAGAACCAATAACATTTTGTTGGTGCATATGTTCATGATTATGAGAGTAGAGTCACCTTATTGCAAAAAGTAGAAAAATAAGGTGACCAAATTGTGATTTAAGAACAAGGGTATTTTCAGGTTTTTATAATTGTTTTAAGTTTTCCATCCAAAAAATTGGATGAAATGATAAACGTGTTATATGTTGCCAAGTATAATTATTAAATTAAAAAATAATTATAGAGTCATCATATTGCAAAAAGTAAAAAAAATAGAATGACCAAATGACTATTTAAGCATAAACTAAAATAAACATTTTAAATATAATTTATTTTAAACTAAAAATAAAAGTCACTCAAAAAAAACTATAACAAACAAGCACAAAGTCATTTAAAGTGAGACTAACTTCATCTCTCTCTCTCTCTCTCTCTCTCTCACACACACACACTCAGGGAATAGATGAAAAGATAAAATCGGATATCATACTTCGTGAAATACTCACTCCGTCCCTAATTTATTGTCATAGTTGACTCGGCGCACAGATTAAGAAAAAACAATTGACTTGATTATTTATATTGGTTTAATGTGTAGTTTCCTTTAAAGCCCATGTGTATGTGGCCCATAATTAAAGTAAGGTGAAAAAATAAGGGTAAAGTGGTAAAAGTGATGTTCTAAAAAAGGTAAGTTTCAAAGTGGACAATTATTTTGGGACGGACGAAAAAGGAAAGGAGGACGATAATTTAGGGACGGAGGGAGTATCAAATATGGCTACCTTTCTTTAAAAAATGTTACCTATGTTTCGGGTAAATAGTCTGTTATATTATTTTGGGATATTTCATTTCAAAAGTTCAGTTTCAAAAAATTATGTTTGTCATTTTCATAGTATTTTAACTTTACACTCATATTTGATATTAACATATTAATTATGTTTAAGTATTTTTACAATTATGATCAATTTTAATGCAAATTATATAAAATTTAATTATTACGTTAGATTTTTTACAAATATGGACTTTTTTGGTAGAACAGATAGAGTAGCATATTGACAACATGCATCATCAATAGTAATTTTTAGTTCATTTTTCTTATTGGACTAAACTTTGGACAATATCAAATTACCTTTTTACAAGTATTTATGAAGTAATTGGCAATGAAAATTTCAATTATTACATTATTAAGAATACGATCAAAAATAAATTTTAGATTTTTTTCATAAGAATAAGTCTTTTTATAAATCTTAAGCCAATGTTAGGTCAATTTGACTAGAAAAAATCAAATTAAAACTATCTCAATGCCAATGTTAGGGTGTTGGCATCATTCACCCTTGGAGAGTTGAAATTGATAATGGAGAAACAATAAATCAACAGAACCCCTAAATGTTGCACCCACAAAAACTAAATATCACACTATTTAAGATATTCAGTTACCAAACTGTTCTCCTATGAATTTAAATAAAAAAAATATTCTATCAAGTTACCAAACTGCCCTCTTTCGAATTGAAAAGAAAAAAATCTATTTTTCATTTTGGGGAAAATCTATTTTTCAATTTTCAATTTTAAAAAAATAGTTGTCAAAAAAGAAAAAAAATTAGCCAAGAAATATCACATTTATTCAAAAAGAATCGCAAAAGATATCACAATTTTTTAAAAAAGAATTGTCATCCTCTCTTACGGCAAAAAAACACAATCGTTCAGGAAAAAAAAATTTGACAACAACGTCACCAGGTATTTTTGGCTTTTTAACAATACAGTCGCCAGCTATTTTGGTCTTTTATCAAAACAGTCGCCAAATGTTTTGGTTTTTTAACAAAACAGTCGCCATATATTTTGGCTTTTAACAATACAGTCACTAGGTATTTTGCTCTTTTAATAATACAGTCGCCAGGTATTTTTTGGCCTTTTAACAAAAGAGTCGCCAGATTTTTTTGACTTTTTAACAAAACAGTCGCCATGTATTTTGACTTCTTAACAAAACAGTTGCCAGATTTTTTTGGTTTTCTAACAAAAAAGTCGTCATATTTTTTGGCTTTTTAAAAAAAATCGCTTAAGCCTCTTTTTCCAATTGTTTTTTATGCAAAATCATTTTTTTATTTCAACTTTGAATTTTTTTTTTTATATAGAAAATATATATATATATATATATATATATATATATATATATATATATATATATATATATATATATATATATATATATATATTGAGTACAACGTAGGTAAGAACTTACTGTAAAAAAAAAAGAATCAACATGAAATGTTGTTATTAGCATCAAAATTCATTGAAAATTTGTTAGAAAGTAGAATAAAAGTTTATGATTAATTGTAATAGAGGGTTTGAGGTATATCAGTATTCAAAGTTGATACAGCTTTATTTTATAAGAGCAAAAATTAGTATTTAGAGTTTAGTGCCGGTTGTACCTGTTTTATATAAAAAAAATTAATTAGTAATTAGATCCTTAAGTGAATGTTGTATTTAATGTTTTTTTATGTTGTATTTAGGACCTCTCTAAATCAAAATAATTACTTTTTTAACCATTGTATAAATTAATGGTAACCAATTTGATCAACAAGATTTCAATATCCAAAATATGACAAATGTACTCATATTTTAAGTGTGATATGGTCACTCACGGGTTAACAAGAGGTGCCACATTACACTCAAATAATAAGTATGTTTGTCATATTTAAAAATTAGAAATCTGTTGGTCAAATCGTGTAACATTGACAAGTCCCCCCGCCCCTCCCCCAACCCCAAGTCCCCACACGTCTTTTTCTTATATAAATAAATAATGTTACGTTAGCTACTTCTTTCCATATATTTATTTTAAAAACGTGGACCTACACGTGAAAAATACATTTTTATGAAATGCAAAAGGCAAAATATTTATATATATTTAACATCTTAATTAGTATATCCCGCAACTCTGCAAGAATATTTCTAAGGATATCCTACAAGAACATCCATATATACTTTTTAATGGTGCTTTAGGCTCCGTTTATTTTACGGAAAATGACTTTTGAAAAATGTTTTTCTTATTTTTTGGTGTTTGGTAATATTAGGAAAATGCAATCAACGTAAAAGGTTTTTCGAGTCAATGGAAAATGAAGGCTTCTTTTCCGAAAAATGACTTACGGATTCATTTTCCGTAAGTCATTTTCCAAATGTTCAGGCACCCTCCGCCCCCTTTCACAATTGCACATATTTACTTACACACATAATATTTCACTCAACAAATAAATGGTTTAGAAATATAAATAAAGTTTGTGCACACTCTTTATAAATTATAATTTTAATAAATGCTTACTACGTTCTAAAATTAGTGTCAACTATATTATTTAGGGATATCCTAACCATTGTCAATTTTCTATTTTAAAACGTTTTTTTTCATATCAATTATCAAATTTTTTATTTGTAATTGTGAGGTTGAAAAAAGATAAACATTGATTTGACACCATTAATGATAAATTGAGGGTTACTAAAGAAAAATTACTTAAAGTTCAACATTATTTTATATTTAATATGTTCATTAATATTAGAATATGTTTTTGTGTATTTATTCATATATAGTTTTCAGTAACATTTTCTAGGGACATCCTAAACATTATCTATTTTCTATTTTAAAACATTTTTTTTTCATATTAATTACCAAAAAAATTATTTGTAATTATGAGATTAAAAAAAGATGGACCTTATTAAAAAAAAGATGGTCCTTATTGATTTTCTAGGGACATCCTAAATATTATTCATTTTCTATTTTCTATTTTTGTATTTATTCATATATTGTTTTCCGTAATATTTTCTGTGTGTTTGTCAAACACCCGTAAATGTTTTCTAGCGTATTTTCAAAAGATTTATCAAACACCTAAAAATGAACTCTTTTAATTTTTCAAAAATCATTTTTTTAAAATCATTTTCTTGAAATAATTTTTCGTAAAACAAACAGAGACTTAGAGCATTATTTAAGGCTACGTACTGGTAGTACTTAGGTCTCTTTTATGTTTTTAAAGTTATTTGACCATTTTCTAAGTTAAGAGACTTTCACTTGTTCTAAAGAATATAATGAAACTACCAAGAAGTGTGTAGACCAATTGGTTTTTTTTGGTTGTTCAACCTTAATCATATGTCTCGGATTCAAGATTTATAAGAACGCAACTACATTAAAATTTTGTTGGGAGAGTATTGTGTATAGCGGAAGACTTTACAAACAAATTAACAAAGTATAACAAGATCAATCAAGTAGAAGAGAGAGAGATTAGAGCTAATAGACTATCAAAATTTTATTATGCCAACCGTTGAAAATGTTTAGAGTTATAATTATATATAGGAATACAATGTCAAACCCTAAAAGTCTAAATAACAAAACCGGATAAAACTGTCTGTCATTACAAGGCTCGTTGCCTTACATCGACATGATGCGGCCGCCTATTTGGCAGTAACTTGGTCCGTAATTTATCTTTGAAGACGGTCGCCTTGCACCATAATGACATAACCGCCTTATCCAAAACCCGACAATCCGTACCATCCATTCTTAACAGAGATTTTTACCGCTCTTGTGGTCTGACCTACTCAAAGGATTAATGTCGAGGCATGAGGACACCTTTGGAAAACAAAAAAAAGAATATAATGAAACTATAACTTTTATAGGCTTAATGGACTATTTTTACTTTACTCGTTTTAAAATGAGCGTCTTTTTTTAATTTTCAGTAATTTTAAGAAACTTGACTTTTGGGATTTTTTGAATAGTACATTTACATTAATGCCCTTAATCTCCCCAATAAGATTGCAGTCCACACTTGCTAGGATATTTTAGGTGTTGAAAGTGAAATTATTATAATTGCGCGAAAATAGACTCATTTTGAAATTTAAAAAAAATTAAAAATAGACAATTATTTTGGAATGGTGTGGGAGTATATCCTATAAAAAATTAAAATAAACCCACATCAAAAGAATCAAAACTTTGAGAGAAATCAATATATGAACTCTTTTCTTTCTTTCTTTTTCGGAAAAGAATGAGTAGTTTCAATTGATTGGTACCCATAAATAAAGTAGGAAATCCAGGGGAATCAAAAGTAGGGCTTGGGTTGGATTATGTTTTCTTTCAATCTTTCTTCTTTTTCCATGAAAGGTAACAAGAAATTTGGAATGCCTTCATTATTATCTAGACCAGAAATAGAAAGGCAAACTTTACAGCTAACACATGTCCTCAACCATTGAAATGAGTATCTAGTTGCAACCAAAATAGACCTGACAATCACTGGCCTCCCTTAAATACAAGGGATTCCCATGGCAAAACATTCTCCTCTATCCATTGTGAATATTTCAAATTACTGCTTTATTTCACGTGTACATAATGTGCCATCTCTAGGATTATTACACCGGAGTGTTTCCCGGTCTAGTGTTTTCGTGTGGAGTATCACACCGGAGTGTTTCCCAGTCTAGTGTTTTCGTGTGGAGTATCGTTGGGCATACCCATAATGTATTACACCGGAGTGTTTTCCGGCCTAGTGTTTTCGTGTGGAGTGTCGTTGGGCATACATTTTACAGTGGAGTGTCTTCGCCTCTTCCGGTCAAGTGTTTTCGTGTGCTTTCTACATTTTACAATTTTTTATATTAATAATAACACCAGAAGCTATCAAAGTACTACCAGCTGGAAGACAGTGGAATGTACCTAAATTTTGCACACGAATAATAAATTTAAAAAAGTTGCAGACCTGAGTTGAAGAATATCTTGAAAAATGCAATAACATTAGGATGGAGATATGCAAAAGAAGTTAAAGATATTTTCAATTAAACCAACAAGAGAGGTTACAAAGTGTCTACAAACTGTTCCTTTTCCTAGAAAGGCAAAACAAAAGTGAGATGGCACACAAATCTAAGGCCAGGCCAGAAACAGAAACAGGCAAAAATGGAATATTTGGTTATCATCCTTTCCTGCCTAAACACAACAAAAACAGTCCTCTCTGAAACACAAGAAAATAAAAGGAAAAACTGAACTAAGGCTCCTATTTCCGAGCCCCATTCTCCTCAGAAGTCAGAAATACATAATCCTGATTACGGAAAGAACAGTCAGACTAATCACACTTTGTGCACGAATTACAGTAAGTCTCTATGCCGCGGGAACCTCAGTTACTGCAATCTCGACCACAGGCGGTGGCATGGTAGTGGGACTGGCATTACCCATGGTTATCTCTAATGCTTGGGGTTGTTGTAACTGGGTGTAATGAAATTCAATCTGTAGCCGTTGATGAAGAGGCGTAGAAGCCATTAAACCTCTCTTCATGTCTGCCTGTAACTCCCTAATTGGGATTGCAGCTAAGAACTTCTTTACATACTCCTTGCACGACTCCTTTCCGTGACAAACAACCTCTTCTTCGAATTCTTTCTTCACTACTTCCTCGAGTTCTGCAACTACTGTACCATCTTCCGTAGAACCCCCATCCTCTTTAGTGTTGTTCTGCTCAGTGAGCTGGTTCTTCATTTCCATCTGATGATCATCCGCAGGTTTCTGTTCTGACGGTTGAACGGAACTGGGCAGTTTGTAAATCGTTGTATTTCTGTCAAATTTCAAGATATAAGCTTGATTGCATCCCTCAAAGAGCCTCTCTCCTAACGTATCAATTATATAGTAAGCTTCTGATTCAACTTTGAGGACAAAAAAATGGTCATTCCAACTAACGATATACACTTGGGGTTCACCATTGATGGTATATTGCGAGGCATGGCTAATCTCATCCCACATGCTATCAAATGACATGGCACCATGCAAGAAATCAAATCGCCCCTCTTCCTCCTCATCTGGATGGAAAAACCCAACGAAGGACTTGCCAGGAACAACAGATAGAGAACGTACTTTCGCTTGGAGGACTGTTTCCAGATCAAAGTGCTTGTCAGGAAACCGCTCCCTGTAGGTTTCGTTCTCACAGAGGTTTCTCCACTCTAATGAGCCTTCTCTGATAAGACAGTCAAACTGGGATTTAATGGGCATGAGATCATGGTTGTTTTGGAACCAATCTGCAATCACCGCCACCAGGGCTGTGCAAGCACTCTCACCTGCTGCCCGCTCACTACGTTGATCGATTGAAGCAAAGAAGACTTCAGTTTCAAGTTTCATGTGCCCATCACGGCTCATGATTTCCTTCGGCTCCCAGTTGCCAATAGCAAAATTATCATCCCCAAACTCCGACACTGACGACCGATTTGCACTTGAGTCTTCATCAGTTTTATGCCACTGCCACAATTGCAGCCATGTCTGTATTAGAAGTTGAAATAATTGTGTTTGATGCAAGTATACCATTTTTCACATCATGTCTCACATGTTTAGTATCCAAGAAATAAATTGGGCTTTGACACGTAATTCACAATTTCTAACTGATATAATTAAGTCTAACTACACGATGAAAATAGCTCGGCCAGAAAACTTAGAGACCATTATAGGAAAAATAAACACTGGATTATGTCGGATGACATCTCACATCAACAATATCGGGCCTATGATTGATATCAAGGTTGACGTTACAAGGCACGGATTAAGTTCAAAATCAAGATTTTACACTTAATGACCTTAGTTAGAAAGAAATTTATATAGGAAAATAGTGCAGCAATTAACTCTTACCCCAAAAGTAAGAGATTCATCAGAGGTGAGTTGGCGACGATCAAAGTCAATGTCATCTCCCCCTTCATCACCGTAGGCCTTTTTCAGCAGCGGCTCACCCTTGGCTTTAGGGGATCTGAAGTTAAGCTTCCTCTTCTTCCAAGGTAGGATACTACGCTTGGAATTCTGGACCAGATATGGCTCAGATACAGAGGCAGTCGAGTCCTCTTTGTGAGAGCAGCCTACATCAGATTTCCGGTGGCTATAGTAAATCCAATCCTCATCCCCTTCGTTGTTCATCTTATTGGAGTAAACCGAACCTCCGGCACAATTTGCATAAGCCAATGACCCATAGCTAAATGATTTCCGAACAGCAGAATCCTCCCTGACCTCATCTGATTCTCCTTCCTCAAACTCATCAAGAGAATCCGAATCAAAGTGATACATGTAATCCCCCTCCTCACTCCTGCCCTCGCTGGCATCTTCCTCACGACTTTTTTTAGCTCTCCTTATCGAAACATAGTCAGTGAAGATCTTTACCTTTCTAAGACCAGCTTTAAGTGCAGAAAGCTCGTCTTTCTCTCCCGAGGAACTTCTTCTGCTCGAGGTGGGGATGGAACAGGCGCTATTGGCCTCTGTACCGACTCTGTAGGTTCTTGAGCAGTTCTCAGTTCCACTAAGCTTACAGATATCTGCACACAGAACTCAAAAATAAAAAGAATTTACAACAACAAACAAACTAAAAATCATTCCAAAATGCAAATAATAACAAGTGCAAACAATCAAAGCTACAAATTGTTACATACACAAAGGAAGGGACGAGGCTCTACAGCACTCCATGATACCGTCAAAGGTACGTTAAGCTCATAGTCTTTTACTTCAGATGCAGAAGCAAACTCAGCAAGATTCAATGACTGTTCCAATTACAGGAACCTTGCTCTTTGGCCCTGGGTTTAAGCCCTGGATTAAAACAAAGGATCTGAATCACTCGTAAGACATAATTGACAATTTCTCAATATAAAATTATCGCCAAATAAATAGAATTTCCCATCTGTTACTCTGTTAGTTAGTTGCGCAAAAAGACACACTATATATTCATCAATCAATGAATGAGGAATCCAATCACAGAAAGCCATCTATGATACACGGACAAAAGAAATTATCGCCTAACACAGCAATCTATGAGGTAACCACAAGTCGATTCCCTGACTATCCAATCTTTTGATGAGCAAAAGAATCTTGCATTAATGAACAACATGCATTTTCAAATATAACGGAAAGGCTACTAATACTGGCAATTTCCCCACAAAGAAACATTTTTAACAGAAATCGTCATCACTCGAAACCCACCAAATAAAATCCTTGGTGTCAACTCTCTTCAACATTAACCAGATCATTTATAAATCAACAGATAACTAACTACAACATAGGGTAAGCGGTTAACTCTAAAACTAACCTCATTTATATAATGCAGCAGGATCAATAGTTTCTTTTCAAGAATCAAAATTTGACTTATAGAACACCAAATCTAATGAACCCATGA
>JABEVN020003440.1:0-18260 GCA_013146195.2 Codonopsis lanceolata | reverse complement strand
TAAGTCTTCCACCGAGCATCCTATTAGCTCTTATTTAATTCTTGTCCATAAACCGTTAGCTTGGGTTCCGCATGTAGTGTCGCCGATGACTGGTTTAATTGCTTAACTGCTTTTATCGTTTGAAAAGTTTTAAAAATACCGACCTGTGCCGAGGCGTGCTACGTGTCTAATGTTGTGTCACGCCGTTTTTTTAATTGAATCCTTGTATGTTATATGTTTACTTGTTTCCTCCTATTTGGGCGGTCCGACTCCAAGTTCCACCTCTGACCCGGTCGGGTCGCCACAGCTTGGTATGAGCTTGTTTAGCTATCGCCGTGATAGGTTCCATGGCCCAAGGTGGGTTAGTTTCTCAGGTGATGTTCTAACGACGAGTGAATTCTTATAGGTGTTTGATTGTGAATCCTAGAGCGCATCGCAGGCCGAGGCGCAGGCAGCCTCAGAGAGCTCCATTTGAGCCCGAGTAGTAGTTGCCACCTCCTCCACAGGTCCAACTGCATGAATGCTCGGGATGGCGGATTTGTACCATCGCATGACTGAGCTTATGACCGAGATGGCTCAACTGGCCATGGTCGAATGTACCTCCACCACCACCACCCCCGAACCGAGGCGAGAGTGTCGCCACCGCTGTTATACCACACTCGAGCTGTGGCACTTTAATAATGCCGCTAGAGAGGTTCGAACATTTAAGCCTCCACTTTTGAGGGAGAGGCGGATGCTAGTCTTGCCGAAGTTATGGCTTTGAGGACGTGAAGAAGATCTTATGTGCTAGATTGCACTGATGGAGAAGGTGATTTTAGCCGCCACAAGCTTGGGAGAGGAGCCGCCAATCATTGGTGGGAGGTTCTACTTTCTAGTTGGGAGATGAACCAAAAGTGGCGCAGCGCCTACATTCGAGAGTTGTGGCTTCTTATGTGCCTAATGTGGTGACAAATAGAGAGAAAGAATTCCAGAGCTGTGAGTAGGATCTATGTCTATAGCTCAAGATTTTCTAAATTCACCGAGTTGTCCCTGCTATTGTGCACATCTCGGTGTCGATGAGAAACACAGACCCGAGGTTCAAAGTGGAAAGGGTCAAGACCGAGCATAGGAAGCGCTGTTATCTCTACAAATAAGTGCATACCTGAAAGTGCGGGATCGTGCTTACGAGATCGAAATGAGACATTGAGGAGAGCACAAAGTGCAAGCCTCCCCTGCAAACTTCTCGCCAGCTAGCCTCGCAGCGACGGCAGAGGTCACTATCCGGGAATCGGCCCGCTATCGTGGTAATCGCCGCAATGGTGGTCGAATAGGCATCGGCCCCGCGTGACGTAATAGGCGTCCGTCTCTGAGAGTCGCGTAGTAGCCTTCTACCCTCGTGCAGACTCGCAGTAAGGGACCATTGATTTGTTCTATTGTAATAAGATTGGGCATTCCAAATGAGAAGTGCAACTGTGCTTGGTACTTGTCTTAGTGCATGAGATCCTAGTCACGCCTCAAAGATTGTCCTAAGTCTAGAGCGCTCGCCACTAGTCGGCTCAACAGCCGGGGTCCAACAGGATAGCGATTGGCGCCCCAAGACGCAGTGCTCGTGTTTTCGCTTGATCACGAGGTGTTCCCGAGTCTACTGCGTGATCTGAGGTATTCTTTCAGCTCTGGGCCATCATGCTCGAAGTTCTTATAGATCCTGGTCTACTCATTCTTATGTTGCATCACATTTCTTAACATTTATGTGTATTTCCCCGCCCAGCTGCTTTTACGTGCTGAGGTGTCTACACCGCTGGGTGATTGCTTGTCATGCCCGAGGTCTATGTAGAGACCGTGATGTGCTTGTTCATAATCGAGTCTTGCATGCCGATTTGGTAGTATTGCCTATTAGAGACTTTGATGTGATTCTTGGTATGGAATGGCTATGTACATCATGCTTTAGTTGATTGTCGCCGTAAGAAAGTAACTTTGCCATTCCCTATTCCCGAGTTTGTGTTTTCTGTGACCATGCTATGAATGGGTTCATATTATTTCGCTTGTGGCTAGACAACTTTATCACGTGGGTGTACGGGTATTTAGCTTGTGTACTTGATACTAGCATGTCAATCGCTAAGTTAAGATATTCCTAGAGTTAATGAGTTCCCCGATGTCTTTTCTACCGAGTATGCTTTACCTCCCGACCGAGAGCTAGAGTTCTCAGATTGAACTATTGCCGTGACTTCGCCATTTCTATGGCACCTATCGTATGGCTCCCATGAAAGTAGAGTGCCCTGAGTCAGCGAGAGTTGAAGGACATGAACTTCTAGATAGGAGTTCATTAAACCGAGTGTATCTCCTCGGGGTGCACCTAAGTTGCTTGTGAGGAAGAAGGATGGTAGTTTACGCCAGATAGACTATCGACAGCTGAACCAAAGCTACTATCAAAATAGGTATCCCTTGCCACACATTGATGATCTCTTTGATCAACTTCGGGTTCGCTTGTTCATTCCAAGTTTGACTCGAGGAATGGCTATCACCGCTGAGGGTTCGAGCGAGGATGTCCCGAAGACGCCTTTCTTCCGCACGCTAGCTACGGTCATTATGAGTTTGTTGTGATGCCTTGGCTTGATTGACCAACGCACCGCAGCTTTTATGGACTTGATGAATAGGGTTTTTCATGAGTATCTTGATTGCTTTATGGTGGTATTTATCGATGACATTCTTGTGTACTCCAAGTCACGAGAGGAACATGAGAATCATTTGAGAGAGGTTCTTTCTATCTTCTGAAGAAGAAACTTTATGCTAAATTTAGTAAGTGTGCTTTCGGCTAGAGCAAGTTTCTTTTCTAGGGCACGGTGTCTAGTGATGGTATCGCTGCGGATCCATCCAAGTTTGAGGCGTTATTACCAAGTGGAAGACGCCTAGTACCAACCAAGTCCGTAGTTTCGGCTTGGCAAGTTATTACCGTAGGTTTATCGAAGGGTTTTCAAGATCGCTACTCCGATGACTAATTTGACTGTAAGAAGTCTTTTTATATGGAGTGATAAGCGAGGCTAGTTTTCGTGAGTTGAAGAGAGGTTGACTACGCTCCTATCTTAGCATTGCCTAGTGGTTCGAGAACTTTGTGATTTATAGCGACGCCTAGAAGGCTTCAAGTTGCGTGCTTATGCGTAATGGGAGAGTTATTGCCTATGCTTCGAGGAAGTTGTCACCTTACGAGCGCATAATTATCCGACACATGACCTTGATTTGGCAAATTATTATTTTTGGCGCTTCACAAGTGGAAGCATTATCTTTACGGGGCTAAGTTTGAAATATTCACCGATCATAAGAGTTTGAAGTATTCTTTTCACAAAAAGAGTTGAATATGATGTAAAACGATGGATGGAGAAACTTAAGGATCATGATCGCACTATTTTATACCATCCGGGAAAGCTAATGTTGTCATGCGGATGCCTGAGTAGGAAGGCTTATATGTCTTGTTTGATGATGAGGAATGGAAGATGCTTGAGGATGTCCGTGAATGGAGTCCGCTTGGAGTGGGCATAGGGTTATTTTGCTAGCGCAAGCGTGTTACCGCATTATTTGAGTTGATTAAGAAGGCTCAAGCTTCGACATTCTCGAAGCCGAGGAAGATTATTGATGGATTGGGTGATGGTAAGACAATCGAGTTTACTATTAACAAAGTGATGGTATCTTAACTTTTCGAGGTAGAGTTTATGTTCCTTCTACCGATGGAGTTAGGCGTATGGTTCTTGATGAGGCTCACAAGGCCAAGTATACTATACATCCGTGAGTACCAAAATGTACTTGGACTGAAGAGACAGCTGGTGGAATGGGATGAAGAGAGAAATAGTAGAGAATGTATCTAGATGTTTGACATGTCACCGGTTAAGGCCGAACACCGAGACCCGCTTTTACTTCACCACTTGAGATACCTGAGGGAAATGGGGGAGCATATCACCATGGATTTTGTGACAGGCTGCCACGCATCACCGAGGTTTTGATGCGCTTTGGGTTGTGTGGGATAGGTTGACAAAATCTTCACATTTTATTCCTATTACGATGACTTATAGTTTGAGTCGGCTTGGCAGCATTGTATATTCAGATATCGTGAGGTTGCATGGTATTCCGCTTAGCATTGTTTTCGAGTAGAGACCCTGTGTTCACTTCTAGATTTTGGCATTTTTGCAGAGGCTTTGGGTACGGTTAAACTTAGTACGACTTTTCACCCACAATCCGATGGTCACTGGAGATTGATCTCAGTATTGAGGATTTATTGCGTGCTTGTGCCATGGATTTCAAAGGTAGTTGGGATTCTCATTTGCCATTAGCCGAATTTGCGTATAATAACGCTACCGCCTAGTATTGAGATGGCCATATGAGGCTTTATATGGGCGTAAGTGTCGCTCACACCGATTTGTCGATGAAGGTGAAGCTAAGCTTTGGGGTTCGGAGATGGTACAACAAATGGCCGAGAGTGTGAAGCTTAGAGATAGATTGCTTACGTACCGTAGTAGACGTAAAAGCTACGCAGACAACCGGAGACGTGACTTAGAGTTTCGTGTTGGTGACTTTGTATTCTTGAAAGTATCGCCTGGGCGGGCTAAGCGATTTGGGAAGAAAGGTAAGCTTCACCTAGATTTATTGACCATTCGAGATCCTAGAGAGGATTGAGCTTTATGCATCGGTTAGCATTGCCACCTTCTATATCGGATGTTCATGACGTCTTTCATGTCTCGATGCTACGCAAGTACTTGAAGGATGAGTCACATGTCCTTACTTATGATGAGATTACCATTGAGCCTGACCTTTCTTATGATGAGAAGCCGGTGAGGATTCTTGATACGAAGGAACAAGTCTTGAGAACAAAGAGGATTCCGTTAGTGAAGGTCTTGTGGAAGAATCATGATATTGAGGAAGCCACGTGGGAGACCGAGCTTGATATGAGAGAGATACCCTTTCCTATTCGATGACTCCGGTAAGAATTTAGGGACTAAATTCTTTTAAGTGGGGGAGGATGTGAGAACCCAAACCCATTACTTGTATTATACCATAATAACATGTTTGTCTTATGTCTTAACATGTTAGATACTTCATTTGTTTCATGTCATGCTTACATTACAGTTGTTACGTTCATAGTCGCTTGAATGTCTTCTATGTGTTGCATACCTTGCCGTTTGTGCCTTGAGTGTTCGCATTAGCATGTTAGCGCTTAACCAAGACGTGTTGGGGTTCTATTACCTTTCATATATGACTTGGAACGCTTATCTTGATCATAGTAGGCTTGGTTGAGAGTTTAGAAGCATTGTTGCTTCGTTTGAGTCTTAGGGTTTCTCGGGATTGCCTTTGTTGCTCGTATTGTTTGTGTTTTAAACTTGCGAGAAGTTCATTTGAGTTCTAGACCAAGTGTACTAGTATTTATCATTCTTGCACATCATTGTTCATAGACTTGTTGCTTTTGGTTATGAGATGACCAATTTATTCCTTCACAGATCAGTCATGTTTTGGGTAAACTTCGGGAAAATTCTAGTACCAATCTACTAAAGAGAATTTTCTAAAACTTTAGTATGTTTTACCTTCATACGTTAGGATACTCTTTGTAAAATTTGGTAATTTTCCAAGGTGTCTAAGTACCTCAATTAGGTCTTGACTTACGGCTGTGCCAGAATTCAGTTTTCAGGAAAATAACTTATGTACTTGATTTTTGTAGTAACCTTATTTTGATGAATATAAATGGAGTAATTTAAAATTCTAAAATATAGTTTAATGAGTCTAGTTTCAGAAAAATCAATAATCACCTCATTTGGAGTTGTGAGCGATTTATGGTCGATTTTACAAGATTGACTGTCTAGTAACTTATCAAAAAATGGACATAAGCCGACAAGTCCAGCGCCCGCATGGAGATAGCGAGGCGGCCGCCTCGCTGGTTCACCTCGCGGAATTTTTCTCTTGCAATCTTTTGTGACCAATTAGACCCTTAAACCCCCATCCTAATTGACCCTAAACCTCCATATTAGACCCTAATTAAGTTGGATTAACACTAACCTTGATCCCCCTCCACTTGACAAGTGGATCTTCAAGCTCTCTCCTAGTGACATGTGGACTTCCACCCACAAATTGCATGCCATATAAATCCTCCCACTTTGTGATCAACATTAAACCCTCCATTTTCAGATCATTCCTTCTCTCTCTCTTCCCTAAGCTTTTGTGTGTGTGTGTGGAGAGGTGAGATTGGTGTGTGTTTCTCCAATATCTTGAGCTCCCGACCTCCGATTGCCAAACCGAGACCACCAAAGTGAAGCTATCGACGAGGAGCTCGATTCCACCCGATTAGTTTGTGCTCATCCCATCTTTTTTCTTGGTGAAAAGTAAGCTATTGATTCCCCCTTAGGTTGAATGCTAGAAATGCCATGTCCCCCTCTTCTTATGATTTTCATGCTCCTACCTTGTCCATGACATGTTTGATGATGAGTTGAGTTTATAAGGTTTTTGAATGATATGATCATCTTGTTGATTTAGTCCTATGCTTAGAATTAAAAGTGTTCTATGCCTCCTTAGGAACAACTATTGTTCTTGGACTAATGGATTTTGACAACTCTTAGAGATTATGATTTCTAGGGTTTCATAAGCTATGAATTGTTCATCCTATTGATTTGGTCCTATGCTTAGAATTAAAAGTGTTCTATGTCTCCCTAGGAATAACTAATGTTCTTGGACCATTGAATTTTAATAACTTTTAGAAATAATGATTCTAAGGTTCCCATGAATTTGAATTAATGATAATTCTTGACTATGGTTGTTAAGTGGATTAATGGCCTAGTCTATCCTATACGAGAACTTAGAAAAGGGTTTAAGATGTATTTAGCATTTAAACTCTATTGGATGAATTTTTAGAGACGACTCAACGGAGTCAAATTTAGTGAGCCATTGAACAATGCCGGCTCAATGATCAATCCCTACGACGTTCTAGACATGTTTCACTAAGAATAATAATTCTAGACTCTTGAATTTGGATTGATTACCATGCTTGATTCTGGATGTCATATAATAGAATGCCTATTTGACATGTTGAGTTCACTCTTGTCGAACTCAATCCTACTTGATTATTGATGAGAATAATTACTTGTCATGAACGAGATCGCTCTTGTCGACCTCGTTCACTACTTGAGAATTTGTTAAGTAAACACTACTTGGCATTTGCATGAGTCCAGGCATACCCGTCTTTGTTCACACACGCCCCATCAGGCCACGGTGGGGAAGTAGCCCCCTTACTGTAACCATTAGAGCATCATTGGTGTGTCTATCCCGGGCATCTCCTCGGAAGGTCGATGTACTTACACACATCCGACACCTCACATTCCAGATAACGCTTGTATGCAGGAACTACGTAGCGACCCGGCTCTCCATATATCCTTATCCTATGTGATTTAATTACGAGCACCTATGTGAAACAATGTGCATCTTGGATATATGATCTCTATACTTATGTGACGATATCTTGCCTTGTATGTTGCATATTGCCATGACATGCATGATTGATAGCTTACAAGTCTTTATGACTTACCCATTCCCCTTTACTGCTTTAGATCCTATCAAAACAGGTCCTGCTTATTGAGGCTTGCAGTGTTCGTCACTCCTTTATTCCTCTTTTGGTCCGACGTTGCAGTTGAAGAGGTGGTTTAGATGTTCTCTTCCTCTCTTTTTATATTTTGCAAGGACGATGGGTTAAAGCAAGTCAATTAGACTATGCTTGGGTATTTGTATAGAACTTGAACTTGTTGCTTTCATTAGCTACTAGTAGTTTTTAACACTTGTAGTACTTGTAACCCCTTTTGATGCCGACATTGTGTAAGCCGAGCTTGGTTATCTTGTTTATAGTTCACTACGTATAAGTCTTCCGCTGAGTATCCTATTAGCTCTTATTTAATTCTTGTCCATAAACTGTTAGCTTGGGTTCCGGCATGTAGTGTCGCCGATGACTTGGTTTAATTGCTTAACTGTTTTATCAGGTTTGAAAAGTTTAAAAAAACCGGCCTTTTGGTGCTGAGGCGTGCTACGTGTCTAATGTTGCGTCACGTCGTTTTCTTTAATTGAGTCCTTGTATGTTATATGTTTACTTGATTTCCCTTATTTGGGCGGTCCGACCCTCGGTTCCACCTCGGACCCGGGTCGGGTCGCCACAACTGGTATCTCTTCACTTTCGTCATTCAAATCAATTGTTTCTAAACTGATTTGCGTCTCAGGAACTGATGACGACGTTGCCGAAAAATTACCGGACGAAGTCCTATCTACACATGTTGGACGTGAGTCATTCGAAGATATGTAAGGTTGAGAAATTGCACGAGGCATACCTTGCGGAGTAAAAAATTGGTTTCTCGTAGGTTGCCAATAATTCTGAGGAAAATGAACGTTACTAGATAAATTTTCAATAGTTTGAGGAACTTGAAAATTCTGAAAATTTGGAGGCATGTGGAAATTTGGATAATTTGGAACATTTTGATTGTTGGGAAAAGTAGGCGGGTATTGAAGGTATTAGGGAGTAGATGAAAATTAAGAATGTTGAACATTTTCGGGAACACGAGAGTAACGTGTATTTTTATTTTCTTCATTTTCGGAAGAATTTAATAAATTTTGAAAAAAAAAATAGTATCTTTTGGATCCATATAGAAGATAAGTATGTAGAGAAAATAATTTTTTAGAAGAGATTATGAAGAAATAGAAGAGAGAATAAAAAAGTTGTGAAGAAAATAAAGAAGGTTGAAGTGGTATATTCATAGGAAAAAAGGAAAAAAAAAATAACAAAAAAATAACAAAATTTATTGAAAAAAAAAAACACCAAAATAACAGCTATTTTTTGAAAAAGAAAAAAAAAAAAAAAACCCCCCACCCCACAATGGTAACATGCATCCCCCCCTCCCCCAGCCCTCGACGGTAACTGGCTAATCTCAATTTAACTTTTTTTAAAAATTAAGTTTTCAAACCATTTCAGATGCTGGGGCCCACACACACACTCACCGTGTACCACACCGCCCAACTTTGCCTCCTTTCTTCTTCCATCAGCCTTCTCTTCCTAAATAGTAATATACCACACTCTTTTTCCTTGTTGGCGTTTTAGGAAGATGAGATAGGAAGAGTTGTCATCGCAAAACTTCATATTCTTATTGAGATGGGGAGATAGGAAGTTAGTAATGTGGTGCTCTTAAAGCATTATCAATGTATAAAATTCTTATACATCTTTTTAACTGGGTCCCACTGTCACCTACACATTTTTATCTTTTTACTCACTTAAAAATATATCTTTCTCATTGTATAATCTTATTACACATCTTCTTACACAAAAAATATTAAATTTAACATCATCTCACATAATAAATACAAAACCCTCCTCCTACCCCCCAACCCCGCCCCTCATACACATTCCACATGCCCCCCACCAAACAATAAAGGTGATATGTCACCGCCCCCCTCCCTCACATTCAAAGGCCGGCTCCCTTCCCCATATGTGAATAGTCATCTTCCTATTTTGGAAGAAAAAACCCTTTCTCCCTCCTGCTTGTCTAAATCATTTTCTTAGGTGGCAATTTATCACACTTCTCCATAAAATAAGAAGATAAAAAACCTACCATGTGGATGTCCTTATATATATATATATACTAGGTTATCGATCACCCGTGCGATGTACGGTTGATTTAGTGTTGTTTCTGAAACTTATTTTTGTAGATATAATCAGCAAGCTATTTGAATGTACAAACAACAGCAAGATAAACTCATAATTAATAATTTAATAAATAAAAAAAAAAACATAAGATCACACCAAATCATCAAACCGAAAATTCATGCGAATTATAAAATCAAACAATTATTCTTAGTGTGAGTGTGAGACGGAGGGAGGGGAGGGGAAGTACCACGAAGACAGACTCGTCAAGGAGGTGTTTGATGGAGGGGAAGTATTTCGTAGTTGTTGTTTGTAGTGTCGGTGAAACACGTTTAATTAAATTGGATAACATCTATTTTAAATTGACCGAGTTTTGGTAAAATAATAAAACTTAAAAAACTTTTACCATGTGAATTGAGGAGTCATAATCAAATGTAAAAAATCTACCCGGTACGAACCGAATTGGCAGAATTGAAGAGTTTTAATCAATTGAAACACGTCTAAATCAAATGTAATAAAATTCATCCGCCAAAAAAAACTTTTACCACGAAAATTTGGAGTCCTAATCAAGTGAAACACGTTTTAATCAAATGTGATAAAATCTATATGACATTAATCGATTTTGACAACAAAAAATTGTAAAAAACAAAAAATAAAAAATTACCGTGTATAAAAGAGGCGCCGGTTTTAAAATCTATCACGTTTTAATTTTGGTAGCAATTTATATATATATATATATAGAGAGAGAGAGAGAGAGTACCGTATGCACGGTTTTAATATATTTTTTTTTTTTTTTGCAAAAGTTATTTATAATAAGATAATTTTTTAAACTTGTAATAAATAATTTTCTCTCTCCTGCTTGTCTAAATCATTTTCTTAGGTGGCAATTTATCACACTTCTCCATAAAATAAGAAGATAAAAAATATACATGTGGATGTCCTTATATATATATATATATATATATATATATATATATATATATGTATATTATATATGTGGAATGTAACTTCCTAGTGATGTTTACGTCAATAATAACAATACTAACAAGTGGGACATTTCATAGTTGGCATGGGTCCACCCATATTCTTCTTCAGCCATTCATTGGTTAGGCTAACCCAAAAACAATGCCTTATAATTCCATCACCTGTTTTCACTATCCGACCAAATCGGCGAAATCCGTCCATTCTTTAACACGCCCATGGAACAGCACCACCTACTCCAACCCTTCGTGCCAGCCAACAGTAACGACGACCTTTCAACTCCGACAGTAAACGCCAGCATAATCTCCCGCTTCGCGTTCATCTTCTTCGTAGGCATAATCTCAATCTTTGCAAACCACGAAGCCTCAAAAGGCTTCGCCGTCACCGTCATCAACGAAGCCGGCAGCGATACTCTCGCCGGAAAACGCTTCTCTCTCTTCTTCCAATCGAACGACAAAGCCACACGCATTATCCTCACCACGACCAAATCCGTCGAAAGCATCCTTTATCCATCCAATCAGGAAACATACAACCGCAAAAAAGTCAACGGTGTAGTCCTCCGTTTCGGTCGTCGGAATATATCGGAGGCGGTTGAGTTTGAACACGACCACCTCCGCCATGAATTTACGCTACATTTAAGTCAGGCATTATTG
Source organism: Codonopsis lanceolata (assembly GCA_013146195.2). Taxonomy (NCBI): domain Eukaryota; kingdom Viridiplantae; phylum Streptophyta; class Magnoliopsida; order Asterales; family Campanulaceae; genus Codonopsis; species Codonopsis lanceolata. The sequence goes on along the minus strand of JABEVN020003440.1, from coordinate 7,025 downwards.
TTAACCGAACAGAAGAATTTCGATTTCGCTGTTTATAATGCGGTGCTAAGAGGTATGGCTCGTGTGTGGTTATGGGACGGGAATGGGAACGCTCCGCCGGTAATTATGAACGCCATGGTTGAGTATATAAGTAGCTTAGCAGGATTTATGGGGGAGACGACGGAGCTGCCGGAGCCGGAGTCGAGAAAGGATTGCTTGAAAGGTTACGGATCTGTCGCGGCGGCAAAATTCTTGAGTTACTGCGAGCAACAAAAGCCTGGGTTTGTACGGAGATTAAACGAAGGGATGAGAAATTTCTGGCATGATGAAATGGTGGATGCTGCCTTAGGCATGCCATCTCAGCATTTATGTTCATCTTACTATTATTCGGGATTGACACCTAATTATTTGATTGGATCAATTGATTCATCATTTGTTAATTTTATAAATAATAGTATTTTATTAATGAAGTAGATATGATGGTTGAGTTTGAATTTATAATTTTTGTTTTTTTTTTCTTTTAAATAGGACAACGTTAAACTTATGTTAAACAAGGTTTTAAAAGTCGATAAGTGAGACAATATGCATCAGATTAATGGCTAGTGTCTAGGGGTTTAGTGGGGACAAGGCGGGATTTAGAAATTAAGACATAATAATCGTTATTTTTTTTTAGTGTAAATTTCAAAAATACATTTAACATTGATTACAAATTTATAATTTCACAAACGTCTTATTTTTGTCATTCGTCAAACACATTGACTATGTTGCGTAAATTTGTAAAATCAATTAAAGTTAAAAAAATATACAAACATAAAGATAAGAATAATGAGTATTGGGGTTATTTGTATGTTTCTAAATTTAAGGGACCATACATGATAATCGAAAAATAGATAGCAAATGTCCAAAGCTCGGGGTGCATTGTTACATTCTCCCCCATTTTCCCGACTTGGGCCTGACCATTGGTATGTACTGATTGTAGGTGTAAGAAACTAGCGTGATTATCGGGTTGGTCCCATGTGGAGAAAATATAAACACAAAAATTCATTATATTTGTTTTAAATCGTTAAAGTATATTTTTGGAGGAAAAATGATGAAGATACCATTAATAAAGGAAAGGTGTACTGACAAAGCCACTACCCAAATTTAGGCATTGCTCAAATTTTTGGGGGTCAAAATGCAAAAGCCACAGCCCAAATTTCGGCATCGTTCAAAATTTTGGGCATCACTCAAAACATTAGGCGTCATTAATTTTGGGCAATACAACCTGTGTTTACTGAGATTAGAATGACTTATTATAAGCAACGACACCCACATCATAGGAAACGACGTCCATATCATAGGCAACGACCCTCACATGGGAGGCAGATCTTGAAACTAAGCATCATAATATCAAAACATTGGGCAACACAGTATCAAAACATTGCTTAAATCACAGGTACCTCTATATCTTCTTGAAGCATTTTAAGCGCATATAAAATTGTAGGCAACGAGGCCCATATCGAAGGCAACGATGCCCACATCATAGACAACGACACCCACATCAGAGTCATTACAAGTGATTTCTTCGCCATCGAAATAGATAAAATAGGCATCAAAATGAAAACTTAAACACTATCATCAAATATCAGCAAAGATGGACATAGAAATGGACAAATTTGATGTAAGAATGAATAAATTGAACACTGTCCCTAAATTTGTGTGTAAAAATTAAGCATCATAAAAGAAAGAAGAAGAAGAAGAAAAGAGGTCAACAATGAAGAAAAGAAAGATGAATACGAAACTAGAGGAAGAAGAGAAAGATAGTGTGACTGAGAGAAAAGAAATAAGTAGCATGAGGAAGAAAAAGAGAGAAAAGTGTGTTGGATAGAGAGGACGTTGTATGCTTGGGTATTTTTGAAAAAATTAACGAAAATAGACTTTAGAGGTTTAAAAAAAGGGAAGTGCAGCGATTACAATTTCACAAAAGAAGACCGGTCCGCAATTATTCCAAGAAACTAAATGCTGGGCCCACAAAACTAAAATACTAGTCATGGTCGAGGAACAAGTCAAGCCATGTATATTAAAGAGACAAGAGCGATAACGGTAAGGATGATTTTTTCTCTCTTTCCTTCTCAATATCTTCTTTCCCATTTCCTTTCTTTTTCTTGTTTCATCCCCCTTCAGAAACAAGAACCTATTCCGTAGATTTAAAAAAATACAGTTCGACGGAGCTAGTTGTAGTCGACAACTAGTCGACGCCTAGGGCAATAAGTCGGTAATTATTCCCAGAAGTGATTTTTTAGTCGATTTAACGTAAGCCATGGCGTTTGGATTCCTCCTAGCGCCTAGGCGGTCGCCTAGTCGATTTTTAGAACCATGATGTTGGGCAATGCAAGAATCAAGTATGTTAAGCAATGTTAGACTCATCTTGATTGAAAAAAAAAAATTATATAAGAAACTATTATTATTACTTTAGAAGGATGTATCCCACATTCGTTAAAAAATAGTGTCAATTTTAAAAATATTATTATAACCAATAGAAAAGATGTATACCACATGGTTAGAAAAAAAAATTCTTGTTTTAAAAGTCTTTAGATAAACATTTTCAAATTTTATTACCAATAGAAATAGAAAATATATATCTTACATTGTTAGGAAAAGAAAATGATTTTAAAAGTTTCAAAATTAAAATTTTAATACCATAAAGTCCAAATTTTAAAGTGTCTATTAACGCAGTTATGTTAAAAGCTTTCATTTTAACGAAAATTTATTTTTCTTTTTATTTATGACAATGATGATAAGAATTGTACAATATTATTTTTACTATTACTATTATTTTTATAACAATAATACTATTATTATTCTCAAGCATTCATGTGTGGCTCTTTATTTCTCAACAATTACCTATTAATAATATGTATTATTAATTAATAAATATAATAATGCGATATTAATCTCTACTATTAATCTCTACTATTAATATCTACTATATAGATAAAAATTTACAACCAACATTACTTTCAAACCCATGTGAAATACAACTCTTCTATTGAAAATAAAATGTTAGATTTTTAATCTAATGATTTTTAAAACCAAAATCAATTTATAATCAATATGAAATACATCTCTACTAATATTATCAATAGAGAAGATGTATATTACATTGGTTATAGATTGATGTTAGTTTTGAAAGTCTTTTGATAAAAGACTTCTACTTTTATCACTATAGAAGAGATGCATCTTACATTGTTTAAAAAGAGATATTAGTTTTAAAAGCTTTATATATTTAAATACTTTTACTCTTATTATAAATAAAAAATATGTATCTCACAATGTTTAAAAACAAATGTTGGTTTAAAAAATTTAGATTAAATATTTTTTATTACAAATAGAATAGATGCATGTATCCCACATTGGTTGGAAATTAATGTTAGTTTAAAAAAAATACTATTACTACCAATAGAAAAGATGTATCTACATTGATTAGAGGGTGATGTTGGTTTTCAAAGTATTTAGATATAAGACTTCTACTATTAGTACCAATAGAAGATGTATATATCAAATTGGTTAGAAAGTGATGTTGATTTTAATTTTAGATAAAAGACATTAAATGTTATTAATACTAATAGAAGAGATATCCTACATTGGTTAAAAATTGATGCTGGTTTAAAAAGTATTTAGATAAAAAAAACTTCTACTTTTATCGTCAATATAAGAGAAGGGATGTATCTCACATTATTTAGAAAAAGATATTGGTTATAAATTGATGTGCCTGGCCCAAACTCGGTCACAAGCAAGGCACGAGCCATCATCACGTGCCGATCACGGGCACAATGAATATGAGGCCCATAGCCCTAGCGAGTAAAGTAATGGAAGCACAAAGCAGCGAGCAGTATAACTCTCATCCAAGCTTGGTCGGGCATAGGCCTTGCCTGTCTGACCAAGGGCCATACCCGGACACCACACACTCATACCTAGCAAAGGAACCAGATTCATCTCGTCCAAACCTGATTGAGCATTGGCCTGCCCTTCGACCGAAGGCCGCCCTGGATTTACATCAAGTCGATAATAGTGCACATCGAGCGAGCAGTAGGCGAGCCACCTCGCCGGGTACATAACAAGCAGGAAGCATTGGAGGCTTGTTCTCCAAGACAAGTCAAAGGTTTCCATATTTGAGCAGGACACTTACCTTATCTGCTCCTACATCTACGCGGCCAGCCGCCTATCATGCCTAAAATCAAGGGATTCTCTCCTTGATTGATTAGGTAACTATGGAAACTGAATCCTAGACGGATTCAACCATAATTGGCGGCCTATAAATACCTCTACATAAGCCATTAACAAGGTACACACACTTTTCTTGAGCCTCGGCATTCTGTCAATTTACTTTTTGACATTTATACTCGATACTTACTCTCACGCCGGAGAGATTTCGCGAGGCCCTGCTTTGCACTTCCACTCAAGTTTATTGTGATCTTAACAGGCTCAAGGAAGGTGATTCAAAGCCCAGATGTCCTACCCATCTCACGGACGGCCCAGGCTGTGATTTTGCCTCATCAGTTTGGTTTCGTTGCCGGGAACGAAGTTTCGACACTTTCTTCGATTTTTCTGGTGTAAGTCTTCAAAAAACCTCTCACTACAATGGCTAGAAAGGGTAGAAAGCATCATGCCACCGTCAGAAACCAATAACCTGGTAGCCATTAGGCTGGAAACAATAACCCCCCACCGTTGGTGGATCTGCCACCAAAGGCCCCATAGGGGGTGCAAACTAGAAACCAAAGTGTGGCTGTTGGGCACGCGACCCATGGCAATGAGGTGCCATATGTGGAGGAACAACTCTCCCAACATGTCAGTCAAAGCCGTGCCAGCCAACGTGATGCCAGGCAGGTTATAAATGAGAAGCACGATGATCGCGCCCAATATCTCAGAATACAGCTAAACCGCCAACGGGAGAATGGCCAGGACAGCCACGTGAGCTTACCCGGGCAAAACCAAGACCAACAGGCCGCCACCCTGCAGGTCCAAGCAGAGTACTACACAAGATGTACGCTCTTAACCAGTAACTGCTCGCCTTGGGCCACACCCCGGTACCAGTCGCAGATCTTGTACTGCCCGCTCTCAGTAGCCCAACACTTGTTGGAGATGGCCATGCCTCCCAACACTTGCCCGCTCCAAGAGGACGAATCCCATCCGTCATTCACATACCGTCGAAGAAGGTGGAGATGGTGAAGCAAACAGATGACCAGGAAGAAAGGAGATATAGCTGCCATAATCTTTCCCACAAACACCATCACCGACAGGAATACCGTGCTCGGGAGGAGAGCAATGGCCACCGTAGGGCCCGTGAGTGCGTAGAGGCAGATGCGCAACGGCCAAAATACAGAGCTTGTGTCACACAGGAGATCAGATCCTCTTATGAGCCCACATTTTGCCCTCATGTGCGTGGCGACCAATCGGACTCCGCCCACTCTTCTAGACTCACAGTAGATGCGGAAAGACGGCTATCCGAGAGAATGGAGGCCATGAAAAGAGATATGGCCAAGTAAATGGCTAATCTAGCCGTGGCGAAGCCCAACTATGGGGCCACCAAGCCGCTGGAGGGCAGCCCATTTACTCCAGAAATCAAAAATGCGCCGCCCGCGCAAGGGGTCATCTTCCCGCAGTTCGACAAGTATTTTGGGAAGACGCGGGCAAGTGATTGGCTTCGATCATTCGAGGCATAGATTTAGATGGTCACGGATGTTGAGGCCTTGATGATGCGGGCATTCGAGGGAGCTCTTCAAGGAAAGGCACAAGCATGGTTAGGCAGAGTTCCCCGGGGATCGATTGATAGTTGAGCAACACTTCGGGAAAAGTTCTTAAAAGAATTCGGCACTGTAGGACCAACCCCCAAGAATCGTTTCGACCTTGCCAAAATTAAGCAAGGTGACAATGAGTCTTACATCAACTACTTGAAGAGATTTGAGGAGATGCTTGATCAGGTGACCGCGACTAGTGACCCTGAGATCACCTTTTGCTATCTCAACAACATGAGGGCAGGCCCATTGAAGACAATGCTAGCAATGAACCCTGGGGCTTCCAAAGCAGAGCTGCTAGCGAATTCACATCTCTTCTGCTCGACTGAGATCGTCAAGGCCGATAAAGCCAAAAATAAGGACAAGGCTCAAGGCAGCTCGCCCATGCCACGACTGTGACCAGCCCGAGAGCAGGAGGCAACCACCGATCGAACAGAGACAGGAAGAGAACAACCACCCCCGAGCAAAGATTCAGGGAGGCCCAGTTCACCCCACTAAACACTACGCGGGAAGAAATCATGTTTCAAGTAGGGGAGGCGCTACCTGTCCTGTATCCACTCTATCTTAAGCTCGCTCATACTAGGGACTACAAAAAGTACTGCGATTACCATCATGGTAATGGCCATACCACTGAGGAGTGCATTGTGTTAAAGAGGGAGATCCAAAAGCTGATCAACGCGGGCAAGTTGGACCACTTTGAAAGGGATCACGGCACTAGGAATAATGCCAACAATGATCAGAAGACCCCGAGAGGAAGAGAGGCCGGGCCCGAGCCCCGGTCGAGGTGATAAACATGATTCAAGAGGAGCTCCAGTCCAACACGGCTCGGGGAAGCATATCTATTCCTTGTCCAAATTTGTCGGCTCACGCCCGGCAATGTCATGACGGGCGAGGAGAGCAGAGCATCTGCTTTACCCGCAACGAGTTGGCAAGCACCCCTTTGGCATCCAAGCAACCGCCGGGTCATTTCTGTTGACCCAGGTGAACAGCGACAAGTTAGCGCGGGGTTCTACTACGACAGCGGGTGCATGTAGAAACATCATGTACTACTCTTGCTTCTAATTTGGGCGCGACGCCCGACCTCAAACCTTAGGGGAAGCTTGAAGGGGTTAATCATTAAGGTGGCGTCAAAAAACCATCGAACTGGAAGTATTCATGGGTGATGGGGCTCAAACTCGGATAGAGATGATCACGTTCTTAGTGATCGACCTAAAATCGATGTCTGGCTATTTTTAGGCGCTCAGATAATAGTCAAATTTCATGGTCACCTCC